>JASAMX010021300.1:0-60238 GCA_030248175.1 Microlaimidae sp. YZB2_3 | reverse complement strand
ATGTATTCATTCGTCGTGTGCTATTTTGTTTTTACTGAAAAGAAAATAAATAAATGAGAAAAATCAATGCTATTGTGGTCACTGTTAGAAAGTGGCTTATTAACATTTTACATTAAATATATGTAATTTTTCATTATAAATATTGAAAATAATACTTCACCTGATGGCTCCTTAACAACTTAAAAGTCCCGGTCCCTGTTGCGAAAACCAATAGAAAAGATTCGTTAAATAACAGTTAAAAATTATTTTTCTTAAAATGTCCCTTTAATGTTAAAATCTCCTGATAAGACTGTTGGGTAATTTATATTGTTAAAAGACGAAACAAAGTTTAGAAAAGAAAAGCCTTATATTCAAATCAAATAGTATAAAGCTACATAAGTCTAAAAACTAAATGCCAGAAAAGACTAAAACAAGTTTTTTAAAACCTGTAATTAATAACAGATTTTGTGAAATTTTCAGAAAAACAAAAACCGAATAAAAACAATACGTGTAAAAGCTTTAGTTTGCGTTTTTTAACCATTAATAAAAATTAATTCACATAAATTTCTCTCAAAGTGGATCAACTTTACATGAGTTTAACCAGCTGTAAATACCACAGTATTAGTTAAGTCACACGTCGTCAAAACGATACAAAATATAACGCAAGCATCAATAACCATGAAAAATTTCTGTCAAAATAAGTTATCGCATTGCGCATTAAATTTTGTAATTTATCATTATTTTCGTATAAAGCAAAACGTACCGCCATATTAACCGCTTTTTAAATCAAATATCAAGTTTTAAGTCCGAAAAACATTGTCAAAATTCAGATTTAATATAAGCGACTTTAAATTTAGCCAATACATTGACAGCTAATTTGTTTTATGTAATCAATCGAAACATTAAAGAAAAAGTCGCCTTATATTAAATCTGAATTTTTCAATGTTTTCGGACTTGAAATTTGATGTTTGATTTCGAAAAGTTCGTTTAATATGGCCGTTATGTTTGCTTTATACGAAAATAATGATCAAATTACAAAATTTAACGCGCAATGCGAAATAACTTATTTTGACAGAAATTTTTCGTGGTTTTTATGTGACGCTTGCGTTATACTTTTTTTGTATCGTTTGACGACATATCTGACTTGAGCTGGAATTGTATGATTATTTTATCCTGCGTTAACTCATGGTTAGAGTTTTATACCACTTTTGAAAAATTTATGTGATTGATTAGTTTTCTTAATGGTTAAAAAACGCAAACTAAAGCTTTCCACGCATATTGTTTTTATTATCTTGTTTTGTTTCTAAAAATTTCACAGAATCTATTATTGATTTACAGGTTTTAAGGACTTGTTTCAGTCTTTTGTCATCATTTAGTTTTGACTTATGTAGCTTTATACTATTCCATTTTAATATAAAGGCTTTTCAAACTTTACTTTTCGTCAAACATTCGTTCGTTTTTTCGTCTTTTTGCCCGAATTTCCGCTTTTAATGCATTGAATTCAATGTCATTTATTAAAGATATAAAACATTAAAAAATTTACTCATTTTAAAAAAAGAAACGTCATTGTCTTTCCTAATGATATGAAATACAATTTTTTCATATCCAAAACTTCAATGTAATTTTAAGCAGTATACTATACAAAAATTAAGTCTCGGTAATTTTCGTAAAATTGTATGGAACCTGGAAAGAACCATATAAAACAGTGTGTTTTTCTTCTGTTGAAATTTTTTTAGTTAGACCTGATTTAACCATTTTTTTGGAAATTAGCTTTATTTGGACTTTTGTTTTGTGCTTGATTTTTCTGGATTGATGGTTTATTTTTAAACAACAAAACCACATCATTGTAAATGGTTTTTCCAGGTTCCATACAATTTTACGAGGTTACCCAGACTAGTCTTTTCTCGCATTAAATTTTTGGAGTTATTGTGGCATTATAGTATTCCATATAAAAAAGAGTTTTTTTCTGTTTCGATTTTGATAAATTTCCGTCTATTAAAACATTGTACCCCGCATCGCTCACACGTCACCCAAGATTTATTTCATTTTATTTTTTAAAATATTTTTATTGTTGCCATATGGCTGCTAATTAGTGGTAAGGATATTTTTTCGCTCTTCCCGTTGAAAATTAGTAATTTTTATAAAAAGGTAAGGAATTATAATTTAAACCAAAAAAATAACCACAAGAGAATGTGTATGAAGTTACTTAATATGTAATTCAGTAAGGAAAAAAAGTGTCACACAAGTACCCCAGTACCTAATGCGTAACTTAGAAAAAAACAGGTCGTTTTTCACATGAACAGAGGTTTAACTACGGATAATAGAGCATATTCGAGAATAAAATTCAGGTGAGGGGGCAATTTAGCATCTACGTGCAAAAAATCAGCTCCAAATATTTACCACAGGAAAAAATTTTTGGGGGACCCCCAAAAAAAAAACAAAAAAAAAGTTAAGCAAATTAAGCTTATTAGTATGAAATTCAGGTATGTTTAGCAAAAGTTTTTAGGTTTTTAATATCAGAAAAATATGGGTAATATTTTAGTTATGTAAAATGTTTAGATTTTTAATTGGCTAAAAAACTATTAAAGGTTTTGTTGATTTCGATGACGCCATCAACAACGGTTAACCGCGCAGTGACTTAACCCATTTAATATAAGGGAAAGAGCGCTCCGCGCTCTTCCCTGATTTGATAAAAATACTAAAGCTTTACAAAAATGCTCGGAATATTCTTTGCTACTATTTGAAGGTCGATAAAAACATATATTTCTAAACGGGTTTTCACCGAAGACGTCAACTACTACCATTTCTAATGAATTAATTTCCTCCGGTAAGGTTACTTTACATGTTTTTATTTCTTTTTTGACAAAAATTGCAGTTCCACCTCCCAATTTGTCGCACCTGTCATACAAATAAACGTTGTAGTACCCACCTGCATTTATTATACCATTTTTAATTTCGGAATTAAACTAGGTTTCGGTAAAATTAAGTAGGTCGTAAGTTTTTGAATCTAAAAGATAATTGAATAGGTTTTGGTTCTTAGAACTTAATAAGCTTCAAGCGTTCGCATATTTGCACTTTAGAAAATTGTTTGTGCAACTAAATGTGCTCCTTCCTACAACTAGTTTGACTGATTTGTATCTTTTACCCTGCGCCACTTTTTGGTTTCATGATCATACAAAAATTTTACAATTTTAAAAACGTCGTTTTCTTCTCCAGCTGAATAACTTAAATTAACATTACCTTTTGCACACAGTTTTTCTGTCATCTCGAAGGCCAGTTTTCGTGTCATCTCGTTATCACTAATAAATAAATGTAGTTAATAATATTTTGATAATCTTTTTGAACGTGCTCGAAAAATTAACAAATCCTTAGCGGAAATTTTGATTGATGTTTGTAACCGATTAGTATTCGATTTTTTTACGACAAAAGTGGTTAGAAGTGTCAATTATTTTTAAGAAACATAGTTCAGATGGTGCTCTACACATTATTTTTACTCAGCTTAGCGTTCCCTGACTATAAGAATTATTTTTGAATTATTGTTTTGGAAACAAAGTAAAAACTTATGAAAATATTTTTTTTTAATTTTTGTTAAAAATTCTTGACTGATAATATATGTAAAAAAACATAATAATGTTTAAATAGTGCAAGTATTAGAACAGTGAGCAAATTCTGGCACGTTTACAAATCCCGTTTAAAGCACAATTTAAAAAGGTCTTTAGAACAAGTGAGAATTACCGCTTAACAGAATTTTAGGCAGCCTTCAACTATTTAAGCATATACGCGAAAGCTGAAAAGTTATAATGTTCCTAAAATTCTAAGGAATCCTTAAAAGTCTCCCTGGTTTAGCTTCTTTAATACTAGATCCTAATAAATTTTACGCAAGAAGTATCTTACTCCTAAATTCGAGGAATGGGCTGAGGACTTATAACTTAACCTAACCCATGAGCAATAATGTTTTTAGCAGTTTATTCTTTGCGAAAAAGGGAACTAATTGGTGTATAAAGCATGGTATAATCATTTGAGCTAAAACAATTAAACAATATGAATCGTCATTGGTCTACAGTGAGGTATCCGGCAATCTTTTAAATTAATGTGTTGTTTTGTTCGCTTCATAACGAAATTGATAAAAAATTTGTTATTGCAATCGCTATTTTTTATTATTACTACAAAATAATGTTGCGTTTACAATATAATCTAAAAAAAATCAGCTGAATAAAAAAGTTTGAATCATCATCAAGTGTTTTTATCAAATCACATGATTCGTTTTGCCCATCGTTACGTCATATTCTGAAAATTGATGTCTATTAGGACTGAAGGGTTCTTGTTTTTACAACGTTAGCTTTTATGTCAGCGCGTGACAAAAAACATAAGAAATTTCGCACGAATTTTAATTCAAATTTGAAGCCGCATTGAGATGTTTAATTAGACAAATCTTAAAGGCACATGTCTTTACTTTGCCTTATAATATTGTGCGACCAAGCACTAAATTTTTAGTATTTATATGTTTAAATTTTTGACATTTGTCTCAAAATTTTTCAACATGTGTCAGCAAATACAATGTCTTCAAACGATCGAAAACTATAATTGTTTATTTCTGGAACTAAAAAAAACTATATATTGTTGTGAAAAAATTTTTTTCAAAATAAAACTGTCCACCATCATCTAGATATAAAATAAGTTTTATACAACTTTAACTTAATTACGATTTGCTTTACAAGAAATTATTTGATTGGTGTATTATTTTTGGCTGTATAAATTTTGTTGGAGCATTGAAATCAGAGAAGAGCGCGGAGCGTTCTTTTTCTTATATTAAATCGGTTAAGTCACTGCGCGGTTAACTGTTGTTGATGGCGTCATCCAAAATTAACAAAACCTTAAATAGCTCTTTTTTCAATTTAAAATCTAAGCATTTTACATGACTAAAATATTACCCATATTTTTCTGATATTGAAAACCTAAAAACTTTTGCTAAACATACCTGAATTTTATACTAATAAGCTTAATTTGCTTAAATTTTTTGACTTTCGTTTTTTTTGGTTCCCCCAAAAATTTTTTCCTGTAATAAATATTTCGAGCTATATTTTTGAACGTAGATGCTAAATTGTCGCCTCACTTGAATTTCATTCTTGTATATTGCACGTAGTTAAATCTCTGCTCATGTGAAAAACGACCAATTTTGAAAAAACCAAAAAGTTACGCATTCGGTACTGGGGTACTTTTGTGTGACACTTCTTTTCCTTACTGAATTACATATTAAGTAACTTCAAACAGTAATACACATTCTCTTGTGGTTATTTTATTGGTTTAGATTATAATTCTTTACCTTTTTACAAAAGTGGCTAATTTTCTAAAAGAACAACGAACAAATATCCTAACCGCCCATTAAAAGCCATTCGGCAACAATAAAAATAATTAAATAAATAGAATAAAATTAATCTGGGCTAACGCGTGAGTACCGCGAGACACTAAGCCTCACGATTTTATCTTAAATAAAATTAGAAAACGTAGATAAATTTAAAAATTTATCTTCATCGCTCTTTCTTACTATTATTATTTACAGCTTAAAATCACATAACGTTGAAGGTAAACATTTTCTAATGTTCGGATGTTTTTTTTTTTAAATTTTGTGTGTTTGTTGAAACACAAAACATGTGTTTAAGTGAGGTATCATTAGTCTGGAAAAACTATATGCCTAAATTGATTGCTATCCAAGCTTTATTTTAAAAAAATGTAGTTTATAAAAAACTTTGTGCCAAACAAAAATATTCAGAAAATTAAAATTTTCAGATAACAATCTTCAAATTGGTGCGTCTTAATTTAATTAGATAACTATTTTTTGGAATTCTTTTATTTTTTTCTTTCCATTTATTAATGCCACAGCCAAATTTTCATTAAGTTAACATGTCGAAAAACCTACCGCAAGGCCGGCCATATAATTTCCAAATTTTAAAATCCAAATTTATTGGCCATTTTTTTATTATTTTTAACCAAAGCTCAATTTTTTAAATGCCCTTCGCCCTTCCTTCGTTTTGTAAAATTGACTTTAACCGGTAAATACTATTTAAAAATAATATTCAACGTGCTCTTAGTTTTGCAGCAGTATCTTATGTTTTTTTTGATCTAATAAACGCTCGTCGAGATGTTGCATTTCAAATATCGCCAAAAAGCCCAATTAAAACCTATTTTTTGACAAAATAAAAGTTGTTTAATCTAAGTTATTCAGAATTTAAGTTTAAATAGTTTAAATTTTAACGTTCATCGAAATTTGTAGCTTTTTAAAATATGATAGTAAAAACATTAATTTTTAGTTGCACCAAATAATAGGCAGGTAAGAACCGATGACAAAGTTGCCTCAGGTAGATTACAGGCCAAAAGAAGGCAGCAAAACCTACCTCGAAGGCAGGTAGGAGACACGGTTAAAACAGGTAGGAAGCAGCTAAAACAGCATCGGAGGCAGATAGAAAGTACATGCTACTGCCTCCTGTGTTAAAGTATAAACATGTTAGAAGGACGGTAGAAGGCAACTAAAACTGCTTTAGAACTGGGGGCAGGTTAAATCATAGTGAATCTATAATTTTTGGCAATTTTCAATTTTTTTTCCAAAGAATTCAGGATTAAGTTTTGGCAAAATCAAGATTAAGTTTACTGCTAAAAATAATTTGTTGACTTTGTGTTTTTGGCCAAAAAAATCGTAGTTTTTTAGAGCGGAAAATGAAATATTGCGCCAATTTTAACATTCAAGATATTAAAAGTTCAGAAAGTTACCATTTTGTTTGAGTGCATTATTTATAGCTGTAAGTTTTTAACCCATTGAGCTAGGGGTAGGGGTAAATACTGGACCACCCGGACGGACGGACGGAAATCGAAGGGGTAAAAGCCGGACCGCCGGACCTTCGCAAAACGCTAATATCTCAAGAAATACTGCATTAAATTAAAAACTAAGCACATTAAATTGATGCTCATAACATTCTAAAAAACATGCACCAGTTTTTAAATGTTGATTTACTATAATTAAAGAAAACAAAATCTTCCGGGTTTTTAGTTCGCATGGTCGAATTTTTGAATGTACTATTGTCCTTATTTCAAAACGAATTATCATATTCAAATCATTTATTTCGACTATTTAGCTATTTGTTTATATAATACAATCTGTTTGTGCTTATATAATACATAAAATTAACGAGTTATATCATGGTTTCAAAATACACTTTAAAACACAGGGATCTTTTGTCCGTTTCAATTCGGTTAGCCCCAAAACTAAAATCCCTTCGCATTTAAACAAGGAAAACACCGCGTATTTAAAAACATGATTAAACTTAAGATTGTAAACAAGTTATATTAATATCACAATTAAATTTTTTCCTTGCTTATATTATGATTAACCAATTGTAGTCAAGAAATATTCGGAATTATATTTATACACATTAAGTTTAGATATTTATATATATACTATGCTAATTTATGAAAATTATCTATTGACTTAGAAAGACTTTGACTGCGACTTTTTCTGATATGCATTGGCTTTGAAGCTATCTATATACCACAATAAAAATTACAAACCGACCGAAATTCAAAACAAAACCTAAAATGATCCAAAAATTTGTGCACTTGAAATATTTTAAAATATGATGAGAATTTTTAATTTGATCGTTGAAAAGTTATGAAGCAGTTTTATATATATAGTCTCTTAACAACTTTGTACATTTCTTTAATAAACAAATTATTTTATTACGTATAGAATATTAATAACATAAGAATTTAAACTTGGTTAAAAACATAATAATGCAAACATACTATATACAAATACATCTACATATACTTAAATGTAACTAAATATCTACACCAAGTATATTAAACAACAAAAATCTCCCTTTCTTAATAAAACATGTTGCATTTCATAATCTTGGTCTTCCTCTATATATTATTAAATGGCCAATATCTACTAAAGCAATGCATAATCAATATCATTAATCATTATTACTAATATTAGTTTTCTCTTTTATATCTATCTTTTATCCATATACTTTTAAAACTTCTTTTTCCTTTTTTTAAAATAACTTCCAAACATTTTTGTACCTTATCTAAAACTTAGCATATAAAATATTACAAATAATAAACATACATATTTATATATATATGTGTGTGTATATTGGATATATATGAATGTATATATATATATATATATATATATATATATATATATATATATATATGTGTGTGTGTGCGTGTGTGTGTGTATATGTATGTATATATGTATGTATATGTGTATGTATGTGTATGTGTGTATATGTGTATATGTTATACAAATACACTAGTATAGGTGGCTACATATTTGTAAGTATATACACATATTACTATGGGTATGATCAACAACCAATTATACGAAATCTTTTACAATATAAGTTTATGTATATTAACAATAATAATAAATTCTACCAATAATCATCCAAATATACTATTATGCATAATGGCTTTAACACATATACACTATATGTACACGCACATACTTAATATATAAAACAATAAATTTATTTAAATAATTTTTATTATCAAGTAGATTATTAGGGTATTATTTGGTATTTATACTTATGTAACCAATTAAAATTCATATATAATATTCATAATTTTAAATATAATAATTCCCCCTGCTTCGTTTCCTATTAAAACTATATTTTTAATAGCCCACGACAGTATTACGCGCAATCAGAATCAATATTACACCCACACAATCAATAAGTCCTGTTGCCATGGATACAAATTTTTCATATAACTACTAAAATAAATTTAATCCTTTTCCTACATCTAAATTTGTGAACATTTGGTTATTAATAATGTATTTACGCATTTTCCAAATGGTGATTTTAAACCTATTAAAAAATCTTTATTTATATACCGGTCGTTTTTTAAACTGGTTGTTCCGTACAAAAATTTAATTTAAAAGAAAACTAAAAACAGCCGGTCGGTCTTGAGAAAAATACAATGCGTTACAAAAATAGTTTTTTTATCAATATTTGTACGAAATTGAATGAACCAAAACATATTTAAAAAAAGCATAACGCACAAAAAACAAAAATAAAATAATTAAACCTTTTGCGAAAAATGTTTCTTCCCAAAAAGATAAATATCAGTTAATAAAATTTTAAATTTTTAAAATTTTAATTTAAATGCTACCATAAAAACTTATTTATCTCTAAAATAACAAAATATAAATGTGATACACACTATTTTTACGCCTATTTTCAATTTTGGCAAAGGGTTACGGTAACTGTGTCAGAAATACCCATGTCAAAAAAACCCGGAAGATTTTATTTTTTTAAAATGTAAACTAAAATACGTAAATATGTATGTAAACGTAAAGCATTTCATCTGTGGATTACATAATTATGTTTATTTTTAATAGAACTTGCGTATTTCTCGAGATATTCGCGTTTTTAGGCGGTCCGGCAGACCGGCTTTTACCCCTTTGATTTCCGTCCGTTCGTCCGGGTGGTCTGGCTTTTACCCCAACCCTTGAGCTAGTTTTCAATTACATAATCACTGAAAAAGCACCATTTTAAAAGGTTCATATCATCTGAAACACTGAAGATATTTTGACGATAAAAATTTTGTGGGCATTGGGCAAACAACAAGGGTAAGGTTTTTACAAAAATTACTAAAATCGACGACAAATTGTTTGATTCAGGACACCTTTAACCTTGAAAACAGAGCAACAATCTTAAATTAATATTGCAAGTTTCGATCTTATAATATTAAATAACCTAATTTTTACAATGAAATGAAAAAAAGCTCCTTAGTTCTAAAACGAGAGGTTCATCAAGCTTTAACGTCATTGCTCCAACAAAAAAAAAACAAAAACATGACAAAAATATTCTCTGTTTTTTAGCGAGACTGGAAAATTTTGACAAAAAAAATTTTCGTTTGAGCTTTTTTAATTTTTGAACGCGCAGCGATCAATATGCATATATCTCGCGTTAAGATCCTTGAAGTTTTGGCTACCTCCTGCAAAAAAAAATTTATTTTGGTGACAGTCAAAAAAAAATTTATGCTCTAAGGCACTGCAATGCGTGAGCCCTAAAATTACATAATATACCATTTTAAAGCTCTCGGTGCTGATTTTAAAAATTAAAAAAAATGCTCTAAGTGGTCAAGTAACCAAAATACAGACCCCTTTGTACCCCCAAAATTAGTAAGAGGTGATTTTTTTGTTTTTATTATTTATAAGCCAAATTTATATTTGTTTGAAAGTTTCATGCATTTTGATTTTAAAAATATTAATTTTAGGTTAAAATTTTTTATGGTTACCCGGTTACATACCCCCAAATACTCCCAAATTTGAAAAATAGTAATTTGGTCATTTTTTTCATTTCAAGTGACATGTTTATACTCATATTAAAGCTCTCGACGCATTGATTATAAAAATATATAGTTTACTAAATTTTGTTCAGTGGTTATCCAATTTTTCACCCATCAATGTACCCCCTAAAATTCTTAAGAGGTGATTTTATTTTAATACCGTCATGTTTGTACTCATATCAAAGCTCTCAACACGCTGATGTCAAAAAATTATTTTTAACTCGATTCACCCAATGGTTACTATTTTTACAACCCATAATATACCCCCAAATTTTTAGGGTGTTATTTTTATATATTTATTGTAATACAGTCTTGTTTATACTCAGATCAAAGCTTTTGACACGCTGATCACAAAAATATAATTTTCAACTCAATTCACCCAAAAATTGCTGGGGGTACATTGTGGATTGTAAAAATGAAAACCATTGGGTGAATGAGTTGAAATTTATATTTTTGAGATCAGTTTGTCGAAAGCTTTAATATCAGTATAAACTTGACGGTATTACACTAAACATATAAAAGTGACCCCCTAAAAGTTTTGGGGGAATATCACGGGTTATAAAAATTGTAATCATTGGATGAATTGAGTTGAAATATATATTTTAAATTTAAAGTTTAAAGTTGAAAACTTTAATATGAGTATAAACACGACGGTATTACAATAAATATATAAAAGTGATCCCCTAAAAATTTTTGGGGTTCATTGCGGGTTGTAAAAATGACAAAAATGATAAAAATGACATATGAGTATAAACACGACACTTAAAATAAAAAAATTGACAAAATTGTTATTTTTACATTTGGTGGCATTTGGGGGTATGTAATCGGGTAAACATAAAAATTTTTCTCACAAAATAATTTTTTTTTGCAATCAGCACGTATAGAGCTTTCAAACCAATATAAACACGGCTTATAAAGAATAAAAACAAAAAAAAATCATTAAGGTACAAAGGGGTCTGTATTTTGGTTACCCGACCATTTACTGCAAAATTTTTTATATTTTTGAAATCAGAACGCCGAGAGCGTTAAAATGGTATATTACTTGTCTATGTAGTTGTCATGTCATGTCATGTCATGTCTATGTCTATATCAAAAGTTGACATTTTTAGGGGTCACCCATTTCAGTGCCTTAAGGCATAAATTTTTTTGGACTATCACCATAAGTTAGAGCATAAAATTTTGCATAAATCCCCCGGGTCTTAAACCTGTGGCGCAAACAGTTTTTAGCGTTGTGCCAAAAAGTGCACTTGCTGCCCCCATACAAAGAATTTTAGCAAAAATCGTAAAATTAACCCCCTTTAACCTCTCGGGCTCCCCGAACCTGTTAGTTTACCCCTAACAAATTATATATTTTTGAGCTCACGAAAGTATGGGCAATTCGCAAAAAAATTTTCAGACGTAAGGACTCATATGGTGAAAAGTAGGAAATTTGGCTGAATAAAAATCGGCCCTAAATTTGGGGGGTTTTGGGACTAACCCCCCAAAATTTTTCAAAAAAAATTTGTTTTGAGGAGGTGCCAAAAGTTCAAGGACCTTAATGCGAGATATTCGCATATTGATCGCGGCGCGCTCAAAAGTTATAATAGCTCAAACGAAAATTTTTGTCACAATTTTCCCAGTATCGTTAAAAAAACAGAGGTATTTTCTTCGAAAGTACCGTGTAATTATAAAAAACCTTAACTAAAGCAAGAATACACATGAAATCAATCAATTTAAATAATTAATTAATTTCATGTATTCTTGACTAAAGCATATTTAAGGCTCTTTATTTTCGTCATAGTGAGAATAAAAAAATTCTCGTAATAATTCTAATATTTCTTATTTTCAAAACAATAAGCACAAAACAAATAGTAGGTTTTTTTATTTTTTTAAAGCTGTTTTCTTACTATAGACAAATCCAAATGTCACGAACAAAATTTATTTGTTATAAAAATTAATAAAATTAAATAATTTAATTTATTTTCATGTTTTCGTTTTACTTTGGTCCAATTCGGCTTTTATGGACAATAATAGGCTTGGGTGCTGGTCGAAACATGATTCTAACAATTTTTAAATTATAATGACCAGTTCTGTAATAAAATATTTCCTTTTCTGATTTTCCTGCCAAGGGAAAAATTTTTTTTGGGAGAGAAAAATACTCAGAAATACCAGAATACCGAAATAGCTTCACTGTGTCGTTAAACTTTTCTGCGCAAACGCAAATATAATTATAAGAAATCGTTTCAAATAAACTTTTAAGAAACAAAAATTTTAACACAATATGCAGAAAAATTTATTATACAAATAGAAGAGAAAACGGAATAAAAACTGATCCAAAAAAGCTCAATCTTTTTAGGAAAAGCAATTTTTGATGGAACACTTAAATTTAATATAAGAATTAAATGTAGCATTAAATTGAATAATAAAGAAAAAAAAAACATAAATCATAATAGCATAATAATGTATATTTAAAAATTTAATTTAATAGAAATAATATTTTGTGATATAATATAATAATATTTTACAAAAATTATATTCTTAAAACAAAAAAAATTAGAGAAAGTGTGATGTGCAAATAGGTAGACGTACATAATTAAAGGCAAACCAAACATGGCCGGTATATTCGTTCAGGGAAATAAAAATTAAGGGCGATTAAGTAATCAATAAAATTATAGCAATTAAGTGCCACCTACAATTAACTAATAGTAAATTAGACTTTAACTTTTATAAACTTTAACTTTTATGACTTTTATTTACTTTTATTAACTTTTACTTTTCTAAGCGGGTGATATAAGTGGCTCCAACTCGCTTTGATTTGATTGATTACAGCATGCCTCCTTTATTTTTATTCCTATTTTATAGTAAGATTCTACAACCTGGTCACAAATCTAAGTTGTTAAACTGGTTGTAGAAAAAAAATTTTTTTTTTGGATTACGTGTTTGTAAAATTGAAAATTCACTTAATACTAATATTGTTGTTTCCTTCAAAAAGTGCAATATATATATATATATATATATATATTATATATATATTTTTAAATCTGACAAATTTTCAGTTTTTTTGTAAAGTAGTTTAATTTAGTAGCCTTTGCGAGGCGTGTATATAGGATTTCGTCTAGGGGGTTGAAGCGGTCTGCCAATGCTTCGGCGAGAGTTGCACTGCGTAGCGGCGCAAAGTCGACGCGAAGCGTCGTAGGCCGAGGGTGTGAGCAGTATCCCTCCAGCCGCCAGAAGCAAAATTATTTATGAAATAGCACTAAAAACTGCTTAAAATTTGTTTTCAGTTACTGTTTTTGTAACTTATTTTCCATTTAATTAATTTGTTACTGTACTAGCAGCACCAGGCCGACAGCAAACGTCGGTTGGGGGGTTTTGGGGTGTCCCTCCAACCTTGAAGGGGAATATTTTTTAAATTAAAGCTTTAATACCTCTAATTGAGACTATGACAAGCCCAAATAAGGTCACAAACAGGTAAAACAGAACCCCTATAAAAGTACTTAAAGCATCGAAACCTAAAACATTGAAACTTAAAGCATAGAACCTAACCTGTCTTTTAAAAATTTGGAAATACATGTTTGTTTTTTTTTTTGTTTTTGATGTTATAAGTCAGAAATTGAACGTTCTTGCGCACATGATTGTTTATTTAAAGTATTTTGTTGTTTTTAGTTGAAACCTGAGCTACTGAAAGAAAAAATTAGCGAATTTTTGTTTTGTGTATTGTTTTGATCTTGTGCGACAGGGCGAATATTGATCGGTCAGCGGAGTTGAAATGACGTGGCTGCGACCAATCAGCGCAGAGCAGTGCGCGCAGATGCGCCCCCTGGATTACAAGTCGAAAAACCTTTATTCTGTATTTTACAAAAAATAGGCGGAGATTTGTAAAATCAGAATTTACAAAGGTTTTTTTTGAAACAGACCCCTGTTCCCCAATTAAAATGACGACAGTGCGCAGATTATACTCTTATCATCTTTTTCTGTTATAAATAGTTCATATTACAAGTGGACCGTGGCAGCCACATGGCCGGTATAAAGTTTTTTTTAGATATTTTCTAACTCCATTTACCGGACATATAAAACCAGCTCCGAAAAATTTCGTTAATTATTTTTTTAAATTATAATAAAAAATATTTTTTACGTTCTTTATTTTGTTTTTTTTTTTATTTTTTTTGGGTTTCGTGATGTTTTTTTTTCGAAGTTGTGTGTGTGTGTGTGTGTGTGTGTGTGTGCGTGTGTGTGTGTGTGTGTGTGTGTGTGTGTGTGTGTGTGTGTGTGTGTGTGTGTGTGTGTGCGTGTGTGTGTGTGCGTGCGTGCGGGCGGGCGTGCGTGCGTGCGTGCGTACGTGCGTGCGTGCGTGCGTGTGTGCGTACGTGGGTGCGTGCGTGCGTGCGTGTGTGTGTGTGTGTGTTTAGATGTACGTGTACCTGATTTTGTGTGTTTGTCATTAAGCGTGTTCAAAGTACAAACGGCAACTGTGAATTGTTTGTCTTTTTATTTATGAGTAAAACGGATCAAATCAGGCTTGTATAAGATTAATAATTCAATAATTTTGTGTAATTGTTTTTTCAATAATTTATAATACATTTTAAGATTTACGCGATATTTTTCAAGGTTTAGGATTAATTTTATTTGTTCCATCCATTCATTGTCTTATTAAAAAAATCATCCAATGACTAAGTTGTGTTTTTATTACAATATTTGTTATAAAAAAGAAGATTCAGTTTAGCCATTAAAATATTAGAATCTTTTAAGGTTTTTTCTCAGAATTAACAGTTTTTGTTATTTATTGATAAATACATGTGTTAATAACAAAGGTTTTTTTATGCATTAAGTTTTGCGATTAAAAGCAGCCTGATTATTGTCAATTGTTGTCTTCCTTGCTAATAAATGTTGGGAATGATACTTACTTCTAAAATATTTCCGTCGTTTCTAAAAGCAAAAGTATAATTACACATTGAAAAGAAAATATAACCCTCTTGATAATTTTATATATCAATTTTTAATTAAATTAAATCGAGAATTTTGAAATTTTAAAATGAAAAAATGCGAATAGATTTTGAAAACGAAAATAAAAAGAAATTAAAATTCCCCTCCCTCAGGTTACACTTAACCCTTCGGAGATAAAATTTAACCCCCAAGGATTTTATATTTGAATTTTGTTATAAAACTGTAATATAATACAATAAATGATACATTCTTTTTTTATTTTTTAATGGGTAGCAAATTTATGATGAAAACACGTAAAAATTGGTGAAAAGCCTAACAGCATTAAAACATTACAGAAATTTTGTTTGCTTGTGTGGATACCATAATAAAATGAATATGTAAATTTTGTTCATTCTTCAAACTCGTAGCTCTTATTGGCTGTTGATGATGAATTCGATGTTATTATGACCAAAATATTAAATTACATGATTGTGTGTTAAAAAACTGGAAATTGTTTTGGAAAAAATCCAATCAGAAAGTAAATTAATAATACAGTGACAGTGACACTTCTTATTCTTTTTAATAGGCAGCGAATTCGTAATAAAAAATATAAAAATTGGTTAAAAATGTAACACTAAGAACATATTAAACAAGCTGTTGTGTTGATTTTTGTGCATGTCACAATAAATAAATATACAAATGTCAGTTATTCGTCCTATTCGTAACTGTGATTGACTGTTGATGATTAATAGGATGCGATTATTAGGATCCAAAATAAAAGATGGATATGAATTAAAAAGATTAAACTATTTGTAGTATTGAAATAAATTAAATGATTTTTGCGGTTAAAAAAATTAGAAACAATTTACGAAAAACCGTAAAAAATCCGAATTTTGTTGGTATGCTTTTTGGTTATCTCTGTATTTCATGTACTAAAGTTTAAATTCTTAAAGTAGGTACAAAACATTTTACAGACAAATTCCACGCATCTTCTACTATAAACAGCAATATAGTATAATGTAAAATAACAATACTGTTTTTTTTGGAATTTTTTTAAAACTTATGAGCCTCACTTTAAATTTTTGGTAAAAATATATCTGAAATTTATAAAAAAATAAAAATTAATTTACAAATCTTTTAAAGGTTTTATTTACATTTAGTAATGTTTCAGCCTTTCCAAGTAAAGAAACTCCATTTACCAACTTAACTTATACAACAAATTAATTAAAATTTGTAGTCTCAAGGTATAATTATAAGCTTAGCACAGTTAAGGATGCCGCACATTATTTCAGTTTATAATTTTAAACTTTTATTTTCTGAATTAGCCTTTTCTGAAAAAAATGGGTTTTATAAAATTTAAAAATTCAAAAAAAGCGATTTTGAATAAGTTTTTGTTTTAAAAAAGTTTTAACTTAAAAAAATAACAGCGAAAACCTGGATTTTAAAATACTCCATTTTCAGGGTTTGCTTTAAGCTTTATAGTAATCTTTTTTAAATAATATATCAAAAGAAGTATCATATGATTTTTTTTGCCAGTTTTGCAAAACAAAGTAGAAACAAGAAGTACATTTTTGATTTTTAGAGCTAACTAACCCCCCTCACAAAACCAGGTGTTTAGTTAAAAAAAACAATTACCATGATTAAAAACGTCATTAAAATATTTCAAAAACTATTACGTAGGAAATATTTGTAAAAATTTTTAGAAGTGTCGTTTTTTATTAAAAAAATTTGCTTAATTGTTATCAATATATACCTTGGCATAAAAGGCACTTAATCCCATAATCAAAAAAGAACATGCAATTTGCAACCAAATGGTCTAAATATTGCTTTTATAACAGCCCATACACATTTTATTTATTTTTACGAATGTATTTTTGAACCCCAGAAAAGATATTTAATATCTAACGTCCGTCTGAGCCAAGGATAACAACTTATCCTCCCATTTTGGGATTTATCTTTAAGCTATATCAACAATTTAAGATCAAAAAATTTAAGTTTATTTAATTCTCATATTAATTTCTCGCAAAATGACGTGAATAAAGCTTATGAATCTTAAGGGGCCAGGTTCTTTAACTGTATTGACTTATCGTATAGTGTAATAGATAAATATTAATGTTATATAGATATATCTATAATTGATTAAAATCTACGCTATTTATTGCTGCCATGTTTTACTACTATAGTTAATTTACTTTGGAAGATTATGAATTTTTGCTAGGTACAATTATCCAGTTAAAAGTAACTAACTAAAATCTTATATTAAGTAATATTTTTAGATATGTCATCATCTTTTAACAACTCAACAGATGAAGTCTATGAGTATTTTCCAACATGTTTTGATCATACCTGGGTAATTCATTTACCAGCACAACGTTACAGCTGTCAGTACTGGGAACGCAAAACTTTTCAGTTTATTTACCCACTTTTGTTTACGCTTTCTATGGTTGGAAATTCACTTAACCTTCTTGTTTATAGGTTAGTTTTCTGTTATTTTATTTATAATGATTAAACAAGTTTGTTTTGTTATTTTAGATAGTTTACCTTTTGGGATTTTTTCCACTGCAAATCCGTAGAAGGTATTGCGCGCTAGTGCTGAACTGTGTTAAACTTCACTTCCGACAGCTGTCAAGTTCTACACAGTGCAGCACTGGCGCGCAATTTGCAACTTGTCAAGTTCTACGGATTTGCAGCGGTTTTTGAACGAAAAGATCCCAAAGGGTTAATATTAAACTAAAATACGACGCATTTATTGAGTAATAATGGTTCAAAGAGGATTAAAAACCGATCAATTAACCCTTTGGGATTCATTCTGCTGCATATCCAAACAAGAGATTCCGCCTCACCGCGACTCAATGTTAAACTTCGTGGTAATTGTCAAAAGTCTCAAAGTTTAACACTTTTCGGCACTGACGTGGAATCCCTTCTGCGGGCGGATTTGCAGCGGTTTTTGGACAAAAAAAATCACAAAGGGTTAATAAAATAAGACGATAAACGTCATATGCAATTTTTTGTTTTACTTCTTCCTAAAGCTTTTTAATAACCTTGTCTGATTATTATTGCGTATCGATCTTGATAAATAAATCGCATCGTATGGCAAAAAATAATGTACGCGGTCTTTGGAGCTACAAGCAGGGAACTTGGTGTCATTAAATATTTTTGGACCTTTTTAGGCTTCGCTTAAGCTTATGTATGAATTTTAACAATTTTTATTTTCGGCTCCAAATTTCCTCGGCTCCATTGACTCTAAACCAAAAAATAGAAAATGCGTACAGTTAAAAGGTAAAAATTAACAGCGGGAACTCCGATGATTTTTGCGTTTTAAAACGTGTTTTTTCGCCCAAAAAACCAGAAAACGTTAATTTTTGATTGTTAGCGCGTGTCAAATTTGGAAAAATTATATTTTGAATATCAGTTTTAGAAATTTACAAAACTTATTTTTTAGAAAGTCAATTTTGTAAACTATTATACAATAAAACAGTGTGCACAGTCATTATGACTGTTACTTTGCAAACCCAAAATTTTAAAATTTGACAATTATAGGCGTCAGTTTTTGGATGGGAACGGGCTTGTGGGTTTTCAGTCCACATTTTTTCTGTGTAAGCATACGCCCGGGGAGAAATCTCCTTTTTTTCCTGTTCTATTTTGGCTTTCTTCTATCTATTCCATATCCTTTCTGTCTAATTATACGCCCAGGGAGAAATTTGACAATTATATGCGGCAGTTTTTGGACGTGAACGGGCCCGTGGGTTTTTAGTCCACATTTTTTTTATGTCTAAGCATACGCCTAGGGAAAAACCGCCCTTTTTTCCTGCTCTGTTCTTGAAACATTTTTCAAGTCTATTTATAATTTCAAAAGTTGTTTTTTATAGGCGCCAGTCTTTGGACGGAAACGGGCCCGTGGCTTTTTTAAAATACAAAGCCGTGGCCAATTTGGTTTTGACTCTGGGTCTGTTTCCCGAGTTTCTTCACGCGGTGGCGCCGCTTTCCGGGCCCCAAGGGATTTTCGAAGAGCTCTACTTCTGGCACAAGCGCCATTCCACCATAATATTAAACGCCGCCGGAACAATGTCCAATTGGTATGAAAATTTTTTTCGCACACCTGCGTCAATATACAGAGTGATCAAATCACGATGGTCAAAACCCTCCCATTTAAACGGAAGTTTTTCAGTTGTTAAAGATCTTCACAGAGTTATGACGTTATAGAATCACTTTCAGCCAATAAGCCCTTGGAAAATATTGATCTCAAATGAACGTGGAGATTTCCAATTCTGTAGCTCTTACCTTAACCGCTCGCATAGAGCAAAACTTATATGACGTGAAATTACGAATACTATATGACATTTCATGGTTTTTAAAAATTTTTACGTGGTACGACAAAAGTGCGCAGTGAATAAATTTTAGAAGTGCTAGCTTATAGAGCACTCTCGGCTAACTATATTTTTGTAGTTTTTTCTTCCACAATTTAAAAGTTCTTGATAACTTGACGTGTTAGAAGTATTTTTGTTTATCTTGTAAAATCTTCTTAATAAAATAATACCAAATATAAGTGCTCTACAAAAAAAAGTGGCTGGTATATCAAACAACGTTTGTTAAAACTTGAAAACTTTTCAGTTTTGATAACGAAGTAAAATTTAAAATGTGTTTTTTTATAAAAATCGTTTCGGAATATCTAAGAATTTGGTTTATTACAATGCTCTTTGTGTACTTCGAAAAAATACAAAGCTAATCTAAGCTACCTAATCAAGTTTGATGAATAATAATTGTGTTTGCGGTGGTTCAAAGCAGGCAGACACAGTTTTTCAAATCAGCAGGAGCGCTTTTTCATTTATATTAATTAGGTTAAGTCACTGGAGGATAACCGATGTTGATGGCGTATGCCAAAATCAACAAAACCTCAAATAGCTTTTTAGTCAATTAAAAATTTTACATGACTAAAAAATTACCCAAATTTATTGATCTAAAAACCTAAAATTTTTGCAAAAAATAGTCGAATTTCATAATAATAAGCTTATTATTTAACTTTTTTTAAAATTTCGTTGTTTTCTGGGGTCGCCCAAAATTTTTTTCATGCGGTAAATATTTGCAGCTGATTTTTTGCACGTAGATGCTAAATTGTCGCCTCACCTGACTTTCATTCTTGTATAGGCTCTTTTGCTCGTAGTTAAACTTCTGCTCATGTGAAAAACGAGCAATTTTTTTTCTAAGTTACGAATTGGGTACTTGTGTGACACTTATTTTCCTTACTGAATTAGGTATTAAGTAACTAAACAATTCATAAACATTCTCTTGAGATTATTTTTTGATTTTGGTTATAACTAACTACTTTTTTATAAAAATGGCTAATTTTCAGAGCGAAGAACAAACAAATTTCCTAATCGCTCATTAAGTGCCATACGAAAACAATAAAAATATTTTTAAAAAATAGAATAAAATTAATCTGGGGTGAACACTAGACACTAAGCCTCACGGTGTCATCTTAAATTGAATTAAAAAAATTAGATAAATTTAAAAAATTATCTTAATCGCTCTTTCTTCTTTTTATTATTATCTACAGCTTAAAATCACACAACATTAAAGGTAAACATTTTCTAATGTTCGGGCGTTTTTTGTTTATACGTAAATTAATTGCTATCCAAGCTTTATTAAAAAAATGTAGTAGTTTATAAAAAACTTTGTGCAAAACAAAAATATTTAATTGCACACACATTAAATTACAACCAATTTTTTTAAATTAATCACAGTAAATAATTAAGATTAAATAATTAAATTAATGCTTATAATGTTTAAATTATATAATTTAATTAACCTTCTTGAAACTTTTAAAGCCTAAACTTTGAGTATTTAACGGCCTAAATAATTTAATAAATTTTATAGTATTAATTATTAATTTAGCGCTGTTTAAAACATCTTAACTTAACTTGAAAAAAAATTTTCAAAGAGCTGGATGCAAAAAAATTAAATTTTTTTTTCATTTCACGGTTAAAGTATATCTACTATACTGGTCGACCTTTTAATCGGGCAAAATATACTCATGACAAATTCTTGTCAATACACCGATTATTGTATAACTACATAGGCTGTAGTAATGCCAATTTTTAAACGGATAAATTTGACTGAATTTACTGAAAAACTGGGGTTTTAAAAAAGTATGTATTCTAATAAAATTTTTAAAACGCTATAACCGTTTTAATTGTTCGTTTTATGTCATCTAATATGTTAAACCTATTAAATCAAAAATATAAAATAGGAGTCACATCAGAATATCTTAATGTAATTTCAATTTATTTACATATAATTAGTAAGAAAGTGTTAATAAATATGCTTTTCTGTTTCTTCAGACGCGACGCGTATAGACAAGATAAATAATGAAGTTGCATTTCGTCAAAGGAGTCTTATTTAAAGTTAGCCATGTGATGTTTAAAAATACGAGGTCAAATTAAGCGATTTTTTATTGAAAAATTGCAAAAAAATTATTCGTTTTTTATTATTATTATTTATTATGATTATTTATGTTTGTCCAAAGACAGAAATATACATAGGTAATTACATACGGCACTGTAGTTGTATGCACCCAATATGCAAAACTGAATAATTTTCAATACTACCCATTCATTTCCAACTTCAAAAAGATTCAGGACTCCATGAAAATGATAACAAAAAGCAGCTAAAAACCTAGTTAGTTTTTCAAAACACAAAAAATAAAGAGAATACACACATTAAAATGTTAAAAAAATTAAATACACAAACATTAACTACAACTATTGTATAATTACTAAAACTATTGTAGTTTAAATAACTAATAATATTCATTAAAATTAAATAAAAGACAAATAACTATAACACATTATAAAATCGGTTGTTTTTCAAAAACGTATTAAAAAAATTAATGTCCCGCATAGATTTAAAAAACAAATATTTGGTTTTTCACAAAAATTAAAATATTTGATATGGTTTGTTTTTAATTTTTCGTATGAAATATAGGAAATACATGACTTGAAATTGTAATTTCCTGCCACAGTACTCTAACGCCTGACGTTTTGTATTGCAAAACACCCGCTGAATTTACTTTCTTTGATGTTTTTTATCTATTACATAAAACAAATTAACAGGCAAAGTAATTGTTGAAGTAAAAGTCGCTTTATATTAAATCTTAATTTTTCAAGGTTTTTCAGACTTAGATCTGGATATTTGGTTTTAAATAGATGTTAATGATAATAATATTATCTTTGTACCGTTTAGGTTTTTTTTCGAAACTTTGTTTCGGTTTTTGGTACAATTATTAATATTTGATATAGCACTAATAAAATCAGAATCGCATTGTTTTAAAGTAAGTTTTAATTATTTATGTAAAAACACCTTGAGTTGACGTAAAAACAAATGTGAATAACTAACAAAAAATCGACACCATTCCCTATACTTTTCAGTAACCAATTGTGTATATTTTATCTAGAAAACAAAAAAAACTTAACTGACATTTTTAGGTGCACATTGGCTGTTCAACTGTTAACTTACTTTAGTGTTATGAAACCACTGAGGTTTAAAACTTACTGGTCCAGAAGGAAAGACATTATGTACATTCTTATCATGGTGATTATTTCCATATCGCTCCATTCTCTTTACCCTATTCTGCTTCGGGTGGGTAAATGGCAATATCAACTGCTTATTAACGAAAATATTGGAAATTCGACAATTTTGTGCCAGAGAACTTTTGCATACTTCTTCATAACATTGGCCAGAGGAAGCTTTTATAAGACCCTGGACAAAATATATTTCTGGAGTCACGCCTTGTTTGTGATTTTTGTGCCTCTCGTATTAATGATAATGTTTTCCATTGTTCTGCACTATAGGTTTAAACTAAAAAAAAGAAAACTACGATGATTTTTTTAAATATTTTATTATTTTTCTTTTTGTACCCTCTTTCGTACAATTATCTTTCGCTTATTCAGAACTATTATAGTCTATAATGTTTTATTGAATTCATCAAGGTAGGTAAAACTAAAGATATAAAATGGAAAGAATCGCACTTAACAAATTTAAGCATATGTGTTACAAAACTTTAAACACACATTTAAAGGTAATACCTGGCAAAACTTCATGAGCAAATAAATAAATTATAAAAAATAGTTTATTCAAAAAAACAACTAAATAAACTCTAGATTCGAGTTTTCGTGACGTGTCTCTAAACAACGGTTATTAATTTTAACCTAAGCAAATTTAACAAATTATGCAAAAAATTATTAATTTATAATGCTAAAATTATCTTTTTTTACAACAATTGCTTTTTTCAGAGATTATTACTTTCAATATACTATTTTTAGTTTTTTATTAATTTAAAAAATACAATTTTATAGTCTATTCAAAAAAAATTGGGTCTGGCGACTAAACGTAAACTTTAAAGCATTATATCTTAAGAACAGCCGAACAA
This sequence comes from Microlaimidae sp. YZB2_3, assembly GCA_030248175.1. Classification (NCBI taxonomy): domain Eukaryota; kingdom Metazoa; phylum Nematoda; class Chromadorea; order Desmodorida; family Microlaimidae; species Microlaimidae sp. YZB2_3. The sequence goes on along the minus strand of JASAMX010021300.1, from coordinate 36,579 downwards.
ATTAGAACAATATCTATATTAATGTGTTGCTTAGATTTTTAGCTATCATTTAAAAGTAAAAGAAAGTAATGTTTAGCAATGACGCCATCACTACGGTTAATACAGGAAAAAACCTTGGCCTTAAAAAACAAAACTTTTTTATTACTGCGAGATAAGAAACGCCACTTGGCCGACCTGGCATGCTTACTTTTCCGAGTTTTCCGTGAAAATTTGAGCACAATTGGAACGGTATTTTTTTATAACGGTTTGAATGCGGCCGGTTTCGGCGTTTTTTAATCGATTTTTAATATGAGGGCTCACTTAATTTTAAAATCGTTCGATGCTCTTGGGGTGTGGCTAACACCAACGCAAGTTATACACAAAATGTGCGTCATTTTTTTTCAGAATTTTTAACCTTATATTTATCTTGAGGCATGACCCCCCAGGGGGCTAGGGAGGCATAACAGAAGTTCCCAAAAAAGATTTCAACATTTTTTCGCGAAACCAGTAAAAACTTAGAATTTATCACATAATGACAAATTTTGCTCTGAGGTTTGTGTCAAAGAATACCTAATATTTTAAAAATGCGAATTTTCGCTGCTGGCGTCTACAAGCCTTTTTTAAGGTTAGAAAAGCGTTTTGTTACACATTTTTGCAAAACTGAATCAATGGATAGACACTTGTTTCAAATATTTTATTCGTTTTTGTTTGCTGTTTTCTTTATGCATTTATAAGCCTCTAAATATCATCCACAGGAGGTTTTCGCATTTGATATTTGCTGTCGGAGGGTTTCCCTATCACCCATCGCATTATACAATCAAAAAGCGTGGCGCTGTAATAGTTTTTACTCTTACAACACGAGCCGCAATGTATATAACTTATCTGAGACTGTTAAATATTTTAGATTTCTAACAGCGCATTACCTACGGAATATAACCCAGTCACATGTATTTCAACATCGTCGAAAACCCGCATGTTTGAAAACTTATTGTAAGCTTAGTATTAGCTTTTTTGACACAAACCTGAAAGCAAAAGTCGTCTTTATGTAATAAATTTTACGGTTTTTAATAGTTTCGAAAAAAAAATTTTGAAAACTTTTTTGGGCAGCTCTGTTTTGCACTGCTAGCTCCCCGGGGGGCCATGCTCCAAAAAAAATAATTAGGTCAAAAATTCTGAAAAAAATGGCGCACATTAATTGGCGTATAACTTGCGTTGGTGCTAGCCACATCCAAAGAGCGTCGAGCGATCTTAAAATTAAGTGGGTCCCAATCTCTCTTAGATCCGTTTGTAAAATCCCTTCTCTTGATTTCGCGACGTTGCAATTTTACAAACTGTTATTGCAAATATTTTTTATCACAAATTACTTTGCAATTTTTAGAAATATTGAGAAATGAATGGTTAATTTTTTTATTTCTACCGCCATTTTTTAGTTTTAAATTTCAAGTCAAACTCGGGAGATTAGTATTAAATTTAAAATAAGGTTTTGTCAAGCAGCAACAGCTACAATTATTTTTAACTAAATTATATTTTGAGTGTTTTGTTTTCTTTTTTTCTTTTTTACTTGGCAAGAAAAAATTGAACAGTTTATTCAACTCGTTTTCAATTTAAAATAGTGATTTATAGTTCAAAATTATCCAATGATTAAAAAAAAGAATTGATTTGAAATTCTATTTTGAATTGTTAAATTTAATAATTTAAATTGATAAAACCGTTAATTCTTCAGAGTGCTCGAGCTTTTTTAAGTAAATGTCTAACAATTTTTTAAATATATGTACAGTATAGTCTTGCATTAAAATGAAACGACGCGTGGTGTTTTGGAAAAAAGATATTCGACTAAATAGGCCTGGATCGCCCTTTTTTGCTCCGTTGTTTTTACGCCTGCAGTAAATAAATGCCCATATTTGCTCATTGGCTGGCCAGTTGAAGTTTTGTGCAGGTTTTTTTGCGGTAGTTGTAGCACTGTTTTAATTTGAAAGTGCTTCAATTTCTGCCGATAACCTATTATTAATACGTCAAATTATGCAACACTTTTGTACTGGTTAGTTTTTTTTATTTTTTTCTTAATTGTTTCTTATTATCTGTATATTCCTGAAATTTGTAGACTGATTTTTGTATTGATTTTATACTCAAAGTAAAGTGATTTTTTAGTGATTATAATATAGTTGTTTAGTGCAATTTACTTCAGTTACAATTTTTAAACTATTTTTAGCATTTTCAATAAGTTTTGAAATTAAAACAGATATTTTTTTTTGAAAAAATGACATTATTTTATAATTATGTACTTAAAATCCAGCAATAATAGAGCGAAGCTCTGGGAACACAAAAACCGAAGTTCAAAAAATCAGAGCTCCGTACAACATTAATACTCCTTATCGAGTTTGTAATATATCTGGTGTGAAAATCGTAAACTTAACTTATTTCAAAACCAGTAGGATAACTAACTTAAATTCGGCCAACCTCTAATTTCGGTCACCAGGCGCTATTTTTCCCTTGCGCAAAATTATGAAATGAACTGCGTATAATATGAGAAGATATAGATGACATGACAATCTATCTGGCCATATGCAGTTAATTGCACAACTTTGCGCATGGCAAAAATAACAGCCGGTGGCATCTATCTAGTAAATACTTGCAATATTATAGATGTTAGTTGGTATATGTTGTTTTAATTTGTTCTATATATACATATTCGTCACTTTAATTTGTTAATTTTGATACTTTAAAGATTTTTTACTTTAAAATAAAAATTTCGAGAAGTGCTAAATACAACTCAAAATAAAAAATACAAATTTTACAAACTGTTTTGAAAAAAAAACATAAATATCCTTCATTCGACAATCAACTACAAAATGTGTAAAAACTACCAAAAAGTTTTCAAAAAATTCTAATCTACCATGTATAAACTTTGGCAAAATTAGAGTAATTCTTACAAATAGACTAATTGCAAATCTGGCCTTAAACAGTTTGAGAAATTTACCCAGTATTTTTTAAAAAAATTACAAAAAAGGTTAAGAAAGTATTAAAAACGGAGAACAACATAAAAGCCGGCCGCATTAAAACCGTTATAAAAAAACTCATTGTTCCAAACGTGCTCAAATTTTCAGGGAAAACTCGGAAAAGTATGAACTAACAGCATAACAAGTGCCGTTGCTTATCTCGCAGTAATAACAAAAGTTTTGATTTTTTTAAGGCCCAAGTTTTTTTCACCGTATTTTTTGTAGTGATGGCGTCATTGATAAACCATAATTTCTTTTAGTTTTAAATGATAGCTAAAAATCTGAGCTACACTTTGATATAGATATTGTTCCCCATTCGTTCGGCCGTTCTTGAGATATGACGTATTAAAATTTATCTTTTGTCGCCAATCTTAATCTTTTTTGAACAGAGTACAGTTATAACAAAAATATACAACATGAAAATACAGAAAACATTAGAGACTTCATATATTGCTTAGATACATTTATTGATCTAACTAGACTGCGCCCTAATTACCCTAATTAGAACGAGTTTTAGTTAGAGCCTTTAATGCCCCTACCTATGTAACTAGGGCCATATGGCCCTAATTATGTCTCGCCTTAATGAGGGCCCTCAGTGGACCTAAATAAGGTGCGCCTTTTTTAGGCCCCTTAGAAAAAAATTAATTTCTAAAAAACTGTTCTGTAAATTTTTCGTGCAAAAATCGGGACTATTTGAATTTGAATAGAAATGGTGAATTTTTTAAATATAATAAATTAAGAGGTGTTTATTAATTTATTTTTAATAAAAATAACAATTTATAAGCAATTTTAAGTGAATTTTATAAAGTGACTTTTTGAGGGCTCTAATTAGGGCGATTAAGAACGTTAACTAAGGCTCGCCTTAATTAGGACGTGGCCTATATGTCATTGTTCGTGTATGAGCAATATACAAGGTATGAAGTCATTATTTTTCCCTCATTATTATTTTACATATTTTTTATTCTAACACCGAGGACGGAGCTGAATTATAGTTGATGTTTTGTATTTGATGATTATTCAAATAAATATGCCATGATATTATTAATTTTAAACCAAAAATGATTAAAAAAGTAAGCCTGGTGACACTTTATGCCACGGTGTTAGATGGAGCATACATATTTATTTTTTTAAATGTGTAAAGGTAACAAAAATAATGTTACGATTTTCAATAACGTTTTACGGATTTTTCCAATTAGGTTAAAAAAACAAGATTAAAAATCTAAAAATATTAAGTGAAGAGCAACAGAGTTATAATTAACGATAAAATGCCTACGTGGTTTTCAAGATATTACGTGGGAAAATTTCACAAACGAAACAAAATTTCGGAATAAAAAATAAAACCCAGGTTTCAAATTATCATGCTGCATTTAAATTGTTAATTTATTATTTATTCATCCTTTTATAAAAAATATTATGTTATGTAACAGCCAAATTTAAGCAGGTCAAAACGTTATAAATAGTAAAAAGACAGCATTATGTGTTTAAAAATTATAGATTCAGTTTTACGTAAATGAGATTGATGTTTAAAAAAAAGTGCGTTCCCAACTGTTGACTCTTTATAATTTTTTGGTTGGAAAACTGCGCAAAAAACAATGAACGTATTTATAATCATATACTGAACAGGGGCTTATCAGTTGAGCTCAACCCATTCCATATGCAAATTAAGCAACACCGTATGCAAATCATTTATTTTGTAAGAGTCGTCCTTTGACAACTGGGTGCAAGTCTGCCAAATCAACAAAATAAAACTACTGCACCTTATAATAATGCAAAACGTGAATATATATCATTAATACTAAAAACTGTGCTGGAAATCTTAACAGAACTATGTTTAATATAGTGTGATTTAATCATATTATTGTGTTTTTTTATGGAACTCAATGCAATATTATTTTAAAGGGTTATTAACAAAAATAAAACGTGAATAAAAATATTAAAAAAAATTATTAGTGATGTTTTCAACCGTAATTTTTCCGATCCCATTTCAAGTGGAGTTAGCTCCAGAGCTCCTATGATTCCCGATACTCTGTTGTCCACAGCATTGTTTTTTACACGAGCAATATAATGTTTATATTAGTTTAAAAATTACGTTCTCATTTATTTCAGCAGGTGTTAAGAAATTTTTCTGGATGTTGTTAATAATTTAAACAAAAATAACTATCGAGCATTATAGTAATTATTACGGAATTAGCATTGGAAAAATTTTGGACGGACCTCCGAAGCTTTGAACTTCAGGAATATCGTTGCTCGGAAGAAAGTGATACATTAAAACTGATGTAAAAATATTTAACATTTTTTTAACGTCGATTTAAGCTAAAATTAAAATTAAATATCGCAGATCATGCATAATCCCTAAATAAATTAAATGTATTTAAATGAATTTAATCGTAAATTTACTTTGTAATACAAAAAAAGTAAACATATCCTCACTGAGAACATTTTACCATATACTGATACAAATTACGACAATGCGTCACTAATCGATACCAAACTTTTGAAAATTTATAAAAATTACATACAAGAAAGTCTATCATTATATTTTATTATTTATCATCATTATTAATCTACTTTGCTGTAAAATTAAAAATAGATCATCACCCGATTCAAAACAATCAAATAATTGTTGGCATCTTTTCAAATCTCAAGCTTGTTTTGCTTATGTAGCTGTGGATTTGGGGCAACAATACTAATGAACTAAAAACATTTTAAAAAAGCAGAATGAATTCTCTTAAAATCACTGGAATAATTACGCAGAAGGGGACTAGTTATCACGAGCAAGGCAATCGACCATTTTCACATAAGGAATAATTCCTTTACGATCCGGTTTAATTTGCATGGCAATAGTTGGCGCGCAGCCAATTGGCCTTTTCGTGCGATGTTCAGCTCAGTAAACGAACGTTCAGTAGTTTTCATGCGGTTTTCAACATAAAATAAGGGGATTTGGCAGTCGCAAAGGCACTTTTCATACCTGAATATTTCTTGTGGGACTTTGGTCGATACGTGTATTAATTATTGATTTGAGCAAGAAAAGGTAAAAAAGATGTTTTATTCTTAAATCGAACATATGAATTTTATTTTTTTGGAGAAGTTTTTAGTAATTAAACTTTTCTTAATGAGTTATGATTTCATTTATACCAAAATGACTATTTTGGCATGTAAAATTTATGCTATTAAAATTTTTTTTGTAAAAAACGAAAATAACACCTTGGTTAGATTGCAGACAGCGGGAAAATGTAAATAAACGAACTTAACTTGATTCTATATTCTGAGGTGTGCAATTTGACCAGGGTGTTAGTATAAATTGTAAATGCATAAGAACATTTTGAATTTAAATGGACTTACATTAAAAAAAAGTTTAAATAGCAAAAATATTTTGAAGCCCCTATTTCCGTAAACACAAAAGTACCTGACGACCGTGGGCGCAATAAGTAACATTTACTCCTCCCAGTTTGGAATAAACTAATTTAATTTTAATTGTAATAATCAACCCCAAAACGTTTTATGAAATTAAAACTCTGTTTTAACGCGCTGATAGAGACTTGAGAACTTAAAAATTTTTTAAAAATAAAAAATCGATTGTCATGCCAACCATACAAAAAACACTCAGAACAACTTTTTTGATAACAACAGTTTTTTGACCTTAGAACCAAATTTTTACCTAGTTTTGCTTAGAGTTATTTCTCTTAAGCCTAAACAAAACCTAAAAATCAAACTCAATTGTATTATGATGCATTTATAGTTTTATAGCGCCGTCGTAAAGAATGTAGTTTTTTTACAACTGAATTAGTAACGTTTTTAAACGGTTATTATACAAAAACGGTAGGGTACTAGAAAAAACTAAACTATATTTAGATCTTCTTGAAAATTTGTAAAGCATAATTATGTAAGCTGATTAAAGGCTTAATTAATTTAAAGTCTTTCCCTACAGTTTTAATTTCAGAACGTTGAAAAATAAACCATTTGCAATAAAAAGCAAAAATTACCTTTTTTTTATTGGCACAAAACTTACTTTTGAATTATTGTACTTAAAGTACTACAATTTTTTAAAATATTTAAACGACAAAATTTAGATTCATTGATGAAAAACAGACATAGGCAACAACAAATGTTGTTTTAAACGATGTTTTTGTTTTAAATCTTTGTAAATTAAGTTTTTTAAATTATAAAAAATCTAAGAAAAATATTATTAAAATTAAACAAAAAATATTGCAAAATATGTTTTCTCTGGGAATTAAGTTTGAAACCTTAAAAAAACATCGGTTGGTCTAAACGAGATTTAGAAACAGACACTCTGTAATAACTCAAAAAACAAACAAAAGAATTATTTATGGTTAAAAAATACAAAAGATATTATGGCCTTCTAAAAATCATAAATTTCCATACAAATAAACTGCCTGGAGTTCTAAATTTAATACAAAATCTAAAATACAAAAGATAAAATAAAAAATAAAAAAAATAAAAATAATAAAAAAATCTAAAATACAAAAGATATTATGGCCTTCTAAAAATCATAAATTTCCATACAAATAAACTGCCTGGAGTTCTAAATTTCATTGAAATAAATTAAATCCACGTCTCATCGCTAGTATGGAAAAATTAACCACCATTTGTTATGAAAAATATTAGGGAGAGAAAGCCTAAGCGAGAGCCTTTCCTATATCCACTATTCCTCTATAGCGTGTGTTTTCTTCGCGGGGATGTGACTTCTCTAAAAAGTATGGACAGCAAAGCTAAATTTTGTAATATTCCTTCGGTCGGTTTGTGGTCGGTGGTTTTTTTTTTGTTCACATCATTACATTCTTACTGACACAAACTACAAAATTTAGCTTTTTTGTCCATACTTTGAGTAGCCACATCCCCGCGAATAAAACACACGCTATAAAGAAATAGTGGATATTTGTTTAATTAATAAAAAATGGTACCAAGAGCTGAATTTGACTGTCGAAATATTTTTAGCGGTTCATAAGATGTGATTTTTTAAAAAAAGCCACAATAGGGCTTTTTAGGACATTTGATATTCGAAAAATTTTTATTCATTACAACTACTTTTTTACTTGTCGTGCAAAAAGTATAAAAACAAAACAAGAGTACTTTTAGTTTCATTTTGACAACCTGATTGGATATTTTAACAATGTATAGTTGTCGAGTGTAGTGTTAACACTAATATAAAGATATTAGTTTTTCAGTGAAAAAACTTTAAACTTTTAGCAATTTTAAGCACGTTTTGTGGAGAAAATTGGAAGCCAAAAATATGACAGGTATAATATAAAATTATTTATTTTGCGTCGGTTTTGGTAAAACACTTGTAAACAAAGTACAAACATTTTAAAAATAATAAAAATGCATTTGTTTATTTTTTTAATAAAAATTTACATTGGATAATTACAACAGACTTAAGTTCATTATTTTCTTAAATCATGAATTTAATTTATACCAACTTTTGTTTCGGCTATTGTGCTTCCTACGTTTCACAAAAAAATGGGATAAAAATTGCAGGTTTTTTTATTAAAACACTATTTAGACAAGCATTTTGTTAAAATCTTTAATCATAAGTTTTAGCCATTTTAAAAGCTGTTTTTAAAGTTCCTCTTTTTTTACAAACTTAAGTTTTATTTTATAAAAAAAATTTTTTTGCTTCAAAAATCTCTTTTTTCTTAATTGTCTTTTTTAAATAGCTATTGATTGTAACTGTATTGCGATGTTTTATATCTCGCGTTTCATATATTATTTACAGACATTTTATTTAATATTTGATACTTAATCTTTATTATAATTTATAATTTATTTTAGTAACTGATGATGGCATCCGTTTGAAGCCGAAACTTCTTACGGAATTAATAAAAAGTTTTAAAGTCTTTGTTTTAAATGTTACAGCGAAATATAACTTTTTGTTCCAAAACTCAATCATTACCGCCTAAAAAACGCTTTTTCATTTTTATATTTTTTAAACAAAAATGAACATAGGGAAGGAAAATTTTTCTATAACAGAATGCCCTAAAAAGCCGTCTTTTTGGCATTTTTTCTTCAAGAAATATTGTTGTTTTTGTGTTATTTGTTTTTGCTCGTGAGTGATCATGTACATCGCAGACATCTAACACTACACTACAAAAAGTAAGAAGCAAAAAAAATCGCATTGAATTTCCGCGTTTTAGTTATCGCAGATCCGGTGGATAAAAATATCGATTTTTTAAACACTCCTATCCAGAGAAAACCGGACAGACACAGACAGTTTCGGGTTTCTGCCTGCATTTTTACAATAATTACGCATTTCGCCTCAGTAATAAAAGAAGTTCGTGTGTGCGCACAGTAAAAACCTATTGAGAAAACTTTATTTTGTGCAGTGTAAATTTTTTTTGTCAAAGCATAAAATCGTCTTTTTGTAATGGGTTTCGATTATTCGCGGTTATACAAAGCTCCGTTATGCGGACCGAAGGTTTCCATAACAACTATTCTACTCAGCATTTGGGGGATTATTTTTCTAGTAAGTTCTTTTTTACTTAAACGCAAAAATAAATATTATTATGTATTCATTGTAAATAGTTATTCATAGCTGGGGCCTATTTCAAAAAGACGTTTGTAAATTTTCATTTTACAAATCTCCGCCTATTTTTTGTAAAAAACATGATAGAGAATATACGACACGGCGAATATTGATCGGTCAGCGGAGATGAAATGACGTAGTTGCGACCAATCAGCGCAGAGCAGTGCGCGCAGATGCTCCACCTGGATTACAAGTCGAAAAACCTTTATCGTGTATTTGGCAAAAAATGGGCGGAGATTTGTAAAATGAGAATTTACAAAGGCTTTTATGAAACAGGACCCTGGTAATGTTCTGTAAAAATATCCTTAGCACTTTCCGTCTGCTTCTGCGTCAAAGATTCATTTTGTTTCGTGCATATTACGCTCTCCGGTGGAATAGATATGTAAATAATATATAAGAAGACTAATTACTCGTTTGTAATATGTTATGTACATTTTTTCTGCAACATGTAAATTTTTGTAAATAACCAAAATTACGGTAGTGCATTTAATTTCGGCACTTTTGCCAATTGGGCATTTTTGATTTTGGACTATATCTTTGGTAATCCTGTACGGAATACGACGTTTGATAGCTCAAATGAGAGTTAATTATATGTAGATGATTGTTGTGAGCTTTTATTTGTTATGTTATGATATTTTTATGTGAAATTGTCTGATTTATAAAAAATAAAATTGTTACTCATTTTTAGATAATGAGCATTTCATGATTACGCAATAAATTGGTTTAAAAATTAAACTGTCCTGGTAAAATTTAGTCTATTTTCCGAATTTTTAGTCCCCATGGTTCTACATTGCGTCTTTGGTGAGCAATCGTTATAAAATAAAATAGTGTAATTTCGGCAAACATATTGCTGTAGGTAAAAACGGATTTGAACTAAGTGGTCGGGTGTTAAATTGTAGTTGTAAATAGTTAAAAGACAACGTTGAAACGTGTAGGGGTCATAGCACTGCATTAAACTCGAGGGGTCCTTTTAGAAAGTGCCGAAATTAAATGCACTTTTTTCCCAAATTTTGCTCATTTTGATACCATTTGGCATTTTAGCTGTAACTTTTTGCCAATTACACGTTGAACAACAAGTAGAAGCTTAAATTAAAGAAAACTGTCTGGAGATAATGATAGGCTTTTAAATTTTTGAAAATGATGATTCTTTGACTGAGAAACAATCGATTTTTTGTAAAGTGCTGAAATTAAATGCACACATTGAATTTCGGCAATTTTTCACTTTTTTAAAAACTGATTTAATTAAGTAAAAAAAAACTACTTTCGTACAGCGAAACTTTTGTGACGCAACGCAGTATTGTGAAAGCTTCAAAATGAGCTATCCAACATGAAAATCGGGCCATACAGTGAAAAGTTACATCGGAAAAACAAAAAAAGTGCCGAAATTAAATGCACTACCCTACAACGATTTACAAGTCACAACGCGTTTCCCGCGTCTTTACACGATTATAGACTAAAGGCTGGTTCATAATTATGTAAAAACGTCCTTTGGACAAAGTCCAAAGGACGTTTTTACATACGTTTATACGCTGTCTTTGTCCTTTGGACTTTGTCCAAAAGACGTTTTTACATAAGTATGAACCAGCCTTAAGGCAGAAGTTTTTAAGGCTAAAAAATAAGGCGTACTGCTATGCATCAAAAATAAATTAAAGATAAACGTGCAAACCAAGAAAAATAACAAAATAAGTCGTCAGTGGTATGGTATTGTATGTAACCAATACTTATTGTTGAATTGTGTCACGTGTTGTTTTGCTCCTGATAAAACAATTGGTTAATTGAAAAATTTCGCCCTAATGAAATTTATCTTCAGTTCTAAGCGTTTTTTTACTGCAAGCATGAGGGTACAAAAATAAAAAAAAAATAAAATTAAAAAAATATAATGTTATTAGTGTAACAAGTTAGTTTTTTTGGGTTTTTGTTTAAACTTATACTTAACAAAAATTGCTACACGGTGATATAATTTATCATGCTTAATTGTACCATTTTAAGCTAAATAAATTTTGGTTTTTTTCAATAGCACATCATCTTTATTTAAAATCATTACTAAAATAGTACCTTCGTTAACAATAATGTCAAATTAAAGAAAATAAGCTTAAAATAGGTTTTTTGAAACTAATTTCAAAGCTGCATGGGTTTTATTAATGTTTGGGTTGTAAAAATATTCATAATAAAATTATTAATTTTGAAACATCTATATTCTAAACTTTTTTATCGAAAAAAGAAATTTTTTATAATTAAAACATGAGAAAAATGGATTAGCAAACTTGAGAGTAGCACCGAACTTACAAAATGGCAACAAGAAATAAAGAATAAACGCGCAAACAAGAAAAAAATGAGTAGTCAGTGGTAATGTAACCAATAAATTATTACATAAATTGCGTCATGTGTTTTCTCGCACTTCATATTTTTTTTAAAAATTAAGTGATTACTTGAACACCCAAATAATTTCACCCTTATAAAATTCATCTTTAGTTTATATTGTCATTTGTCAATCCTGGTGTGAACTAGGCTTTCATTTTAACCTCATTAGGATTGACCCAAGCACAGTAATACTAAAAAGTAAAAACACCACGGCGCATCGAATGTCATACTCCAGGATCTCCAGCAATGCAGTAAGTACCAATGTCCAGAAAAAAGTATTATAGAACTGTTTGCACTGTATCGGTAATAAACATAAAGTACTTTACCGTACTGTAAAAACATAAAGTAAATATAACCACAGCAATGCCCACAGATATATTTTTTTACTGTGTAATTTTTTTGAATTTAATAGAACATTTTAAACCGATATTTTACGTGCACAAAAAATAAGGCTGCCGCATAGTGAACCACAATGAATGTGGTATATTTTGTGGTTGTCATAGAATTCCAGATCCAATGTAACCGGCCCATATCCATGAATTTCACGTTAAAGGGTAATCTCACATAATTGTTACATTGTATCGTCTATTTTTCATGAGAAATTTGACATTCGCAGCTTATTACTCGTTCAATATGATAAATAGCTTGGTAAGAGTACGTCAAGTTTTTTGCGCGGTTTTTCAACAAAGAAAATTTTAGGTGATTCAACATTTGTGAACGCACTTTTCACACCGTAATCCCACTCAACGTAAGATTCAAGAATTAATGCTTTTTGTCAGTTAAGCGGTGTAGAATAAGTGAAATTTTACATAGGTATATTCTTTTAAACAATAAACTTCTTTAAAATTTTATTTTTATACTATATATTAAATTTTATCTCTTTAATTTTATTGTTACTTGGCAAATATAAATCACAATATGCGATAAATGCTTATCTTTACGTTAATTAAAAAACGACTAAGCTTTGTTTTATTATTTGTTTCATTCTTCGAAAACCTATTATTTTTCGATTTCTAGGAAATCTATTTATTAAATTTTCTTGGCAATCTGCTGCGATTAAATAAAAAAAAACAAAATAATTAAGTTGAAGCCGAGGTTAAAAATTGTTTTTATTTCCTAAACGACCGGAAAAACAAAAAAAACTCACAAAAAATAACAAAAATTAACATAATTAAAACAATTTTTCGTAGTTTATTTTGGAGAATCCTATCACAAATATTTTTGAAAAAATCTTTTTATGAGTGTGGCTAGAAGGTCACGGGCCGATTACGATGGTCAAAAATGGAGATCTCCCATTTGTTGGAGATCAATTTTTTCCCAAACGCTAATTGGATAAAACAGCTCCTCCCACAACCATTCCCACAGAGAAACGCATATATGACGTCATCACGATTACTATATCTTAATGATGCTTAAAATCCTGACGCGATTTAGCCTTTCGAATTTTTTCAATTGGCTTTTCTACCGACTATAGAAGAACTCCAACTGGGTTCGGTTCACTAAACGCGAGTTGACTATAAGTTCTATGCTAGCATTTTGTTGCTTTAAAGTTTTAATATTTTTTTTACATTTTTCTTTTTTTTTCTGAAAAAGTTCTATATAAAAATCGTTGTCTAAGTGCAATAAATTGATATTGTATGGATTTTATTCATATTCGTTTTAAAAGCTAACAAGACAATAAACCCTACTTGAGGGACAAAAAAACTTCTAACTAAAGGTAAATGCTTTTATTAGCTTTTATTTTAAAAAAATATACAATAAATTTGATTTGATTGAAATAAATATTAAACAAAGTGACCTATAAGAATTCTTGAGTCCTACAAAAATTAAAACATTAACAAGAGTTAAAAAACAACGTGCTTTCTCTTGACATAGCATAATCAACAAGCATTTAGTGGATCAGACCCTCAAGTGAGTAATTCTAATTGGTTCACCGAATAAATCATTATTATCGTTATTAATATGGTCCACTTTTTTATTTTGTAAGAAACTGTAAACGCCAGATTTTAGTTTACACCATTCCTCATATACTTTTACCTCAAAACTGTTCACGTCTTTTTTGTTTAAGAAGCATACAGCTCGGGAAGAAATCGCCCTTTTTTTGCTGTATTCTTAGAGCGTTTTTCATGGCTAGTAAAAATATTAAAAAATAGTAAAAAAACAACTTAATGGATAAATAATAACAGAACAATATAATTAGTAATAACAATAAACCAGAAAATAACCTTCAAACATTGTCAAATTACATACGTAGCTAAAACTACTGATAAAAACTAGAATGAATTGAGACGTTTTATTGTCAAACAGCCTTATAATCTCCACCATATTAAATCGACTCAAGACCATTATACTGTATACCTGATTCGCATACCACCCTTTTTATACGTGAAAACAGTGTTTATTGACCAACTCGAAATCACGTGTAATTTTTACTAACACGTGATTCATTTTCCAGGCACCATTGACTATCGTAGTTAAACAAAAATTTGCATATTCGTAGAACGGTTAAAATTAGAAAAAAGTAACAAATTTATCAGCAAAAAATAAGAATTTTTATTATTTTGCGAGGCAGGCAGGACCTACACTCTTTTTACGCAGAAGTAAATTTGAAGTAGATTTATCATTTTATATTTTGAATATGAAAATCTTTTTGTTTAAATACAAAAAAAGGTTTGTGTCACATTAATATTGCTGCCACCAGTTGTATATGCGTTATTTTTGACAGATACAGGTTCGACGATACTCATATTATGTTCAATTAATAATATTTTAATGTAATTTCACTTTTGATTAACGTTATTTTCAGTCGGTCATGGGCGGAATGTACTATATAAAGTCCGTGGTGCTGTTCGAGGACATCGGATACGAACCCGACGAACTACCGGACGACCTTAATGAAATATTGAAAGGTGAAGTGTTAACGCAAGCTGGTAAACCAAGTATTTACCCGTTGACAACCAATTATTAACCCGTTGACAACCAATTATTAACTCGTTGAGAACCAATTATTAACCCGTTGTCGACCAATTTATAACCCTTTGTCAAACCTATTAGTTTCGCACCTATTACTGCACATTGGTTAAAAATATAAGTTTTCAATAAACCTACATTGTATTACTAGCGATTTTTTTCCCGGCGGATCGTTCAGTGATTACAAAGAGGGAGGAGCAGATGTTATTGTTGGCGCTCTGGGTCGTCTGCGTCCTACTTACGCTAATAAGGCTTCAAAATGCATGCGCAAATACAAATAAAGCTAAGTTTTGTGAGAGGAAGAACTAGCGGCAGCGCGAGAGGAAGTTATAAAAGCAATCTTTCTTAAGTTACAATGGAGAAACTTCTATCTCTTGAAGCTTAAACTTTCGTCTTATTGTGGTGGTATCTTCCTTTGATCATTGTGGTGGGTAAACTTCACCGAGTTAAACTCTACATAACACTCAGCTCATACGTTGGTGATACTGAAAAAGATTGTTATTGCCGCGCGTTTAGCGCCCAAGCGCCCGTTTTCGTTGTTACAATGCACGGTAGCAGTTATATTCAAATTCTAACCACGTGTTTAGTTTTAACTAGGTATGACCTAGGTGGTACATTATGTCAACCGTACCACGATTGAATTTAAACACCACAATGGCGAAATAAAGATACCACCACTGTAGGAGCAATATGTCACCTTGAATACACGGAAAAAAGCGATTACGGGAACGGGTTAATTCGTTCCTGTGATTGCTTTTTCCTCGATTACAATCTTGACACCTTCGTATGACATAGGTTGTACTTAGGTCATACATAATTTTCGTGCGTGATTAGTGCCCACGCCCAGTGAGCGAGCAAATTGAAATGGTTAAAGCTGGTAGCAATATTAAAATTTTATTCACGGATAAGGTGTATTAACGTAGTATATTTCATATTACGAAAATTTGCATATTGCTATCTTACAGCTTAAACCATCTCAATTTGTTCTCTCACTAATCACGTATAAATAATTATGTTATATCCTAAGTACTACCTAAAGGCAAACCAAACGTAGCTGCAACAGTGTGTTCACGTGTTCATTAAACAACAATTTTGTTTTTTTTTGTGTCACAAAATAAGAATTATTTATAAACTACCATAAGTTGATTTCTTACTTCAAATTTTTTATTTTCTGAATTCTGATTGGCTGATATGAGTGGCGTCAGATTCTCGTGATTTGAGTGGTTACTTAATGGGGGGTATTTTTCAGTCCAACGAACAACTGTTGCAGCCACGTTGGGTTTACCTTTAGTTCATACGTGGAGTTTACCACGGTAAAGTTTACGTACGACATTGGTCATACGAAAATACCACCATTGTGAAACGAAGATTTCACCTTTGTCGTACAAAATTTTACGGTTGTTGTAATCGGGGAAAAGGCCATCACGGCAACGGTTTAAGGGCAGGTTCCGGTTTTACTAATTTTTTTTTATAAAACTCGTCTTTTTTAACACTACCTGCGGAAGTTAAATTAAATTAAATTAAACCAGTCTTAATTTCGGCCATCGAATGTTATTTTTGCCGCCGCAAAGTTATAAAATGAACTGCGTATGGCCAGACTGCGCTACAAGCTTAAAATTTTTTTTACATTTTACGTGAAATTTTTTACATTAAATGTAAAAAATCAAAAAATGTAAAAATAAAACATTTTACCAAATTCTGCCACCGTGCTAACACTTCGCCTTCTGAAAGATATCGAAACTTCATATGATGTTCTCGCCTACAAATGCTGGATGGCCGCTGGTAAGTACGTGAAGCAAACGTTATTCGCGAACGCACTTTCAAAAACTATAATGTACGACGATCTCGTAGAGCGTAATATTGTTGAAAGTGCGATCGCAAATATATTGTTCCTGTTATGTGTTGGCGCCGATTTTGTGCAACGGCTCTAACAATTAGACCTGGGATAGCTGCCATCAGTGGCATCGCCACAATCGCAGCTACACGGCAATCGCACATAATTTGCATACGGTACTGTGTAATTTGCATGGACATTTCGTAGCGAGCAGCTTTATATTGAATTCAGTAATAGCATGCTAAGTAGTTTTTGCTCAATTCTTCATCTCCAACCAATAAATTAACGTTATTTAACAGTTGCGAACGTACCTTCAAGACCACAATTTCAATAACTGAGATGGATTCAATACGGTTCGTTGCACTTAGGCTTAAATACAGTGGTTTGTTTATGCGCCATGATTAAGCCACAAAACTGATAAATAGAGCTTTTATTAAAGATGAGGACAATCCCAATCAAGGTTCACCCCATTTAGAGCGGGCCCTAGTTGGGGCAATAATGAGCAATAGTTAATACATTTTTCTCTTTTTTTGAGTTATTTTTTGCCGTTTAAACCGCTAGTTTTTATATAAGTATATCCGATATCCTGCCCAATATTATCATAATTAAAATTATGCAGGTATGCACGATTTTATAATACACGTAATTATCCTGCTGAATGCCAGTTGTGTTAAATGAAAAACTGAGCAGTCTAACTACAATGTGGTTATATATTCTTGTTAATTGATTTAACGAGACTTGCACATATTTTATAATGTAAATAAAATTTTAAAAAAAATAATCTTCGAAAAAACCGCTGGTATTTATTAAATTTTGGTTCGGGTCCATTCAAACTGAGTTCGCTGGTTTGTCAGGTTGCTTCTGGATTCAGTCTATATATTGGAATCAGTGAAAAAAGTTTTTATCTCCAACCCTACCCCCCCCCCAAAAAAAAAACAATACCAAACATGCACGTTTAAAGCAAAAATAGTATGAACTACTAGCATTTCACGTTAGAAAGTTTTTGCTGTAAACTTTTTAAAAAATTAAATGTTCCTAATACTGACAAAAATAAATATTAGAGTGTCCAGTCAGAGTGCAGAGTTTTCCCGTCAAAGCAGACAGAGTCAATGAGAATGGACCCGGTATGAAATTTTGTAAATACCAGCAAATATTTTTAAATTGAGTCTTAATTTTAAAATTTGGAAGATGTATTTATTTTGTTTTTATTTGGATAACTCTAACCTACGAAACAATTTACACACAGCGTGTTTTAATTTGCACATATCGTCAATATTTTCGAGTTCAATGATTTTTGCCGACGGTGTATGCGAATTAATAACCCGTTGTATGCAAATTATTTTTTACGTCAAATTCATGGATTGCATTTATTTTTACAGCTTTGTACGTGGTGACGCTCCTAATAGCCTTCTGGCAGTTTAAATGGAACGACAGGCTCGGAAAATGCGAAATTAAAGGATCGGCAATTTACGCTCCTATTGATTTTTCCGAAAAGGATAACGACGGTTATACGGAATTCTAAGGACTGTATACTCATTTTCAACAAACGGAATTTTACACTGCAAATACTGTTTAAGCATAGCCGACCCGTATAATGTAGTTTGAGAACGCATTTTTATTTTCACAGGGTAACGACGGTTATGCCGAATTTTATTGCTTCCAAACTCAATCGGATCATTTTTGCATAAGAACTCTTTACACGAAAACTACCGTTAAAAGGTGTCCGACCCGTACCTTGCAGTTTGCGAATGCATTTGTGTTTTCGCATTTTGCTACGCTACCAGTTTCGTCGAATTGCGTTTGTGGTTTTACCAAAACTTAAAATTATTAAGTTTCACTCGAACTATTTTGATTATATTTCAAAACTGGTCAGTGGTCAACCAGTACGGGGTGCAAAAACACCAAGAACTTCAGGCGCCCTTCGCATACCAGGAAAAATGCTACTATTCACTGGAGTCTAAAATCATGTGTTGCTTTGCGAACACAGACAATTTTCAGACTTTATATTGGTTAAAAAAAATTAACTCATTTCTGTTTTGAAGACTTGTACAATACACGGGGTCTAGCGATATGAAGGCTACAAACAAAATTGGCAAAGGTTTTCTGGAATCCTAGGGTAAAGAATAATTTTTGGGGGATTTATTAATACGATGCATATACTCTTTCCGCCCATTTGGTTAATTTTAACCAAATAACGAGTAAAAAACAACCAAATATTGCTACACCTCCGGACCAATACAGGTTTCTGTATTTTTTTACCAACTAATTGGCATTTTTTGATAAAATTATTTTGTGTTTTTCAACTAAAAATGCTCTTAGAATAGAGCAGGAAAAAGGGGTGATTTTTCCCCGGGCGTATGTTTAGACAGAAAAGATGTAGACTAGTCTGAGATGGACATTATGTGGACTATAGGAAATTTCCATTTGGTTTGGCCAGCTGCTCACTAAATAAAAATTTCTACCATATGATAATGATTTGTTTATACATTGATCTAATCACACAGCACTGTTGCATTTTTTTTAGTTTGATGAAATGTCAATTGAAAAAATCATACTCACAGCAATCTTTGACAAGCGCGAAATCGCCACTTTTTCAAATTTATAGTTGTTTCTTATACATACAAATATAACCTTCTAATTGAAAAAGTGGCGATTTCGCGCTTGTCAAAGATTGCTGTGAGTATGATTTTTTCAATCGACATTTCATCAAACTAAAAAAAATGCAACAGTGCTGTGTGATTAGATCAATGTATAAACAAATAATTATCATATGGTAGAAATTTTTATTTAGTGAGCAGCTGGCCAAACCAAATGGAAATTTCCTATAGTCCACATAATGTCCATCTCATACTAGTCTACATCTTTTCTGTCTAAACATACGCCCGGGGAAAAATCGCCCATTTTTTCCTGCTCTACTCTTAGAGCATTTTTCAAGGCTAGTAGTAAAATTTCGTAAAGTCGTACTTTTGACAGTACGACCTACGAACAGTTATCTTCTCCACGTGCAAATTAAGTTGTATGGTATTTATTTGTATTGGGCTATATAATAATTGCACGGCTATACAGCTAAATACAACTATACATAAAGTAAATTTAAAAAATCAAGGCTATTTCAAATTAAGTTAGTTTACCTAAATTTCAAATTTTATCCAAAAAAAACTAATTTTAAAAGATTATAAAAAATTCTTACGTCCATCCAATTGCTTTTTTTTACATTTTTCCGAAATCATTTAGTGGAATCCTGATGGTGATAATGATATTTTTATGATTACGGAAACATGGTTTAATGAAAGTATTTCAAACAACATGATAAATAATAATTGTGCTTTCAACGTCTATCGAAATGACAGATTTAATAAAGAGGGTGGTGGAGTGTGTATTTTAACAAAAAAAGTTATCACACCATTCAACTCCCAATACCAGAAAGATTCTCTAATATTGAAATTGTAGTTGTCGATCTTTTACTAGTATGTAAGTCAAAAGTAAGGCTTGTCTGCTTGTATAGAAAGCCACAAATTAATCGTCAAATAGACTTAAATATTTTTCAATTATTACGTGAAATTATAGAAGATTTTCGAGGATCTATTATTCTTGCTGGTGACTTCAACTTACCGGGTATTGATTGGCCAAAGTCGTTTGTTAATTCCAATAATTCCAATGAAAAAGAATGGTTTCATTTTTTCAATGAAATTAGTCTATCGCAGTTAGCTAACGAACCAACAAGAAATACAAATTATCTTGATTTAGTCTTATCGAACGATCCAGAAATTTTTTCTCAAATAAAAATTCTGCCTGGATTTTCCACATCCGATCACAATTCTATTCAACTTACCCTAAACCCCAATGTTTTTGTATCTTCTTCTAATATTTTAACTGAGCAACGCTGGGTGCCTGATTTTTCCAAAGCTGATTATGAAATGCTTTCCTTATTTTTAATGACAGTTGACTGGGAATATCTTTTTTCATTTTGCACAGATATTGAAGAACATTGGCAATGTTTTAAGGACATTTTATTTGAAGGAATACGACGACACGTTCCGCTAAAAGAAATAAACAAAAATCCAAATACAAATAAACAAAAATATCCAGGATATTTAATAAGACTTCAAAGTAAAAAACAAAGAGCGTGGCGAAAATACAAACTTTCTGGAGATAACACAAAATATAAACAGCTTTGCAAAGAATACAAACAATTAGTTAAAACATATAATCAAACTTTAGAAGAACGAGTTTTAAGCTCAAGAAACATAAAACTTTTTTACAAATATGTTAACAATAATATCAAAACAAAAGAAAACATTCCGCCAATTTTTAACGAAACAGGATCAATTGTCACTAACGATAGAGATAAAGCTGAATTGTTTGCAAATTATTTTTCCTCAGTTTTTACTCAAGATGATGGAAATCTGCCATCGTTTGATATCAAAAAAATAGGAAATTTAGAAAACATGTCTTTTCCCGTGAAAAAAGTGTTAAATGCCATTAAAAAACTTCCAAATAAATTATCCAAAACTCCTGATGGTTTTCCTGCTTACTTCTTTAGACGATTATCAACCCTAATAGCTATGCCACTGAGTTACATTTTTCAAAAATCTTTTAACTCAGGTTCTTTACCACATGATTGGAAAACGGCTTTTGTTATCCCTATTTACAAAAAAGGATCAAAAAGCGATAAAAAAAATTACCGTCCTATATCACTAACAAGTTTTGCTTGTAAAACTATGGAGCGACTAGTTATGGATGAACTCTCTGCCTTTTTTTTAAATGTTTTGTCAAGGTGCCAACATGGCTTTAAGGCTAACAGCTCAACTATAACTCAGTTGCTTGAAACGTTAAACGAATGGACTTTATCGCTTAAAAATAAAAAACATATAGATGTAGTTTATTTGGATTTTGCAAAGGCGTTTGACACGGTTTCACACCAGAAACTCTTATACAAATTAGAAAAGTTTGGGGTAACTGGAAGGTTTCTCCGTTGGATCGAGTGTTTCTTAGTCGGTAGAGACCTTAAGGTACTGTTAAATAATCAAGAATCAGCTTCTTATTGCGTCAAAAGCTCAGTTCCTCAAGGATCCGTTTTGGGACCTTTTTTGTTTTTGATTTACATAAACGACATCGTTGATTGTGTAAAACACTCTAAGATAAAGCTCTTCGCCGACGATGCCAAGGTTTATATCGATTATTCAAAGGAAGATGGGGAAGAAAAAAAGAGGATTGCTTCAGGATGACTTAAATAGAATATGGGTCTGGTCAAAACAGTGGCAATTGCAGTTGGCTGACAATAAGTGCGAAGTTCTGAATATCGGAATCAAAAAACAAAAAAATCCGTTTGATTATAAGTTACAAAACAAAATTTTACTTAAAAAGAAATTATCTAAAGATCTAGGAGTTTACATTTCTGAAGATTTAAAATTTTCTCAGCATTGTGAAATCGTAGCAAAAAAAGCTTCAAAAATTGTTTCTTTAATATTCAGAACATTTTGTTCCAACTCGATACAAAACTTTTTAAAAGCATACACATCATTTGTTCGTCCAATTGTTGAATACGCTAGTGTTGTTTGGAGTCCATACTTGATTAAAGACGTCGAACTTATTGAGCGTGTTCAACGTAATTTCACACGAAGATTATACAAGAGATGTCAGTTAAGTTACGTTTCATATGAAGAACGACTAAAATTTCTAAAGCTTCAAAAGCTAAGTGATCGAAGAAATATTAGTGATCTTTCTGAGTGCTACAAGATACTTCATTTAAAAACAAATATTAATCCAAATGATTTTTTCTACTTTAATCAAAACCCTACTAGAGGGCATTCCCTAAAGCTTAAAGTTCAGAAATCACGAATAAACTGTCGAAAATTCTTTTTTTGCAACAGAGTTGTTTCAAATTGGAATTCCCTCTCAGAAAATCAAATAACCGCTTCTTCATTAAATATTTTTAAAAACCGCATAAAGAATGGTCCTTTTTAGAGCTTATTTATCATAAGCCTTAGGACCATTTCTAGTAAACCATGTGATCGTAATCGGGCGAACGTGATTGGTTCGCCTTGGTAATGCAATGTATTGTGTAGAGTTTTGTATGTTGTTTGCTGGAATAAAATGATGATGATGATGATGATGATGATGAATCCGAAACCCAACGCGGACATCGTCTTTATGTATGAAGAAAATGTTGCAAAAACTCTAACCCCCAATTAGAGCATAATAATAAAAACTTTCAAATTAGGGGATTAAAATCCGTGCAAACATAATATTGTGTAGCCACTATAGTTTTAAATTTCATAACATTTTTAATTTTAACAGAAATTTCTACAGATCTACAGAGATTTCACTTCTAAACAAATTAACAAAGGGAATTATTTCTATTTTTTCCACAAAGTACACATACAAAGGTCATTTTAACGAGTTTTAAAACAATGACTCGAACATGGCGCGAAAAATCAATTTATTTTTTAATTTTTACAAACTAATAAAATCATGCGTTTACTATTAGAAACTGCTCACTAGTTAGTACAATTTGCTCAATTTTCCAGAAAAATTGGTGGTTTTAATGTACGGAATTTCATGCCCTCTCACTTTATCAACTGGGGTATAGAGAGTACTGGTATCGTTTTCGAATAGTTTAATTATTGTTTTAAAGAAACTATTTACAAAATCACTAATTTTAAAAAGTGTCTATTTGCAGTGCTTCCCTTTAATTTGACCCTCTTTTACACGCAAATCCCTAACAAGTGTTTTGTATTTAAGTAAATTTTCTGGCGCATTAATTTTTAATTCACCACATTGCATCAATCAACTTTATGGTGTATTGTGCATAACGCTTAATTTTAAAATATCGTTTATTTAGGTTGACCCCTTCTAACTGAATAACTAATTCAAAATTAGTGATGTTCCCTGGAGCTCCGTTTTTATGAGTTCCAGAGTTCCGCACTATATTCAAATATTAAAAAAATCAATGAATAATTAAAACATTCTGCCATATTCTATTTTGGCGAGTTTTTCTCTAACTAAGTTTTATTCTATTGAAAACGATAAAAATAGTCTAAAAAATGCCGAGAGAATTGTTAACATGTATGTAAGATTAAAATCGCTCAGTTCAAAGGCACAGCTTTAGAGTTCCTGCCGAAGCTTGATATTAGAGAGTAGAACATCACTATTCAAAATAGCCAATATGTGATTTTTTGTAGAATAATCCTAGGTATACACGTGAGACAAGGGCTAATACCTACCAAATACGTGAGAGCGCATCAGTAACATAGGTGGGCAGGGGGGTTGGGGGTTATACCTCCCCTCCAAAATCCTGATTACTGCCGACACTCCCCTAAAATTTGGGGGTACCCCGGACACAACCCTAAAACTTAGGGGGTCCCAATACTAAAAACGCTAAAAATGGGGTATTTGAAATATACTCAAAAAAATTTTTTTGAACACCCAGTTTCGGGGGTCGGGTATACCCCCTCCTCAAAAATCCGGGAGGCTGCCTACCTATGATATGTTCAGTAATATTAGCTTTGAAATATAATTACTAATTATTATATATTATAAATTCTCTCTTAGATGTTTTAGATTAAGCATTTTAATGCTTGTGTAGTTTGTGGTGTTGCTGAAAAATTGTCTCATTTCTTCATTTATGTGTAGTTTTAAATAAAAAACCTTTTTGAATTGAAGGTGCTTTACAAAAATACAAATAATAGTTACGAGAAAGTCCAAACTAGTGATGTTTCCTGGAGCTCCGCCCTATTTTTTGTATTACTTTTTTAAATAATTAAACAGTGATTTCATAGATTATTTTGTCAATTTTTTTTGTAATTTAAGTTTATTAAAAACTTATTTAAAACGATAAAAATAGTATTGTACATAGAATTACTTTTAAAGGGGCGGTACCGAGTCAAACCTTTTGTTTTCGATTTTGAAGATTTTTCGTGAAAATCTTACCCCTGCCTCCAATAGCCCACAAAAAATTTTTCATCAGAATACCTCCAATGGTTCAGAAGATATGACTCTCCAAAATTGAAAAATGGTGTTTTTCGAAAATTCTGTACTTAAAAAATTTCTCAATGGGTATTAAAATATAAATTACAAAATATGCACTCAAAGAGAGCCTCTATTTTTAACTTTAATTTTATACCCCGATTGTTAAGATTAATGCTTTATTTGTCGAAATATTGCGTTTCCCGTAAAATTTTTTTGCTAAAAATATGAAGTGTAGGCAAAAATGTTAGGCAAACTTAATCAAATCACTGCCGTCGTTTGGTGTTTTTAACAAAAAATCGAAGGTTTTTTGTACGGGAAACGCAATATCTCGACAAATACTGCACCAATCTTAACAATCAAGGTATCAAATTAAATGCTTTAGGGTCGGTGGAACCTTGGGAACTTGGAGCCGAAAGTAAAATCGCTAAAACGTTTACCTAAGCCTAAGCAATGCCTAAATTTAACCCCAAACCAATTTTTTCTTAAAGACTCCTAGTTCCCATTGCTCGTGGCTCCAAGATCCCAAAATTTTCGATGGCTCCAAGTTCTCTGCTTGTGGCTATAAAGATCCCGTACCAATTAAAGTAGCTGCTTTCTTTGAGTGAATATTTTGTAACTTTAATTATTATACCCATTGAGCGTTCTTTTAAGTATACAAAAATGTCAAAAAAAGCCATTTTTGGGGGGTCATATCTCCTGTAACAGTCGAGATATTTTGATGAAAGATTTTTTATGGTCTATTGGGGGCAGGGAAGCGTAATTGAGGGTGTTTACAAAAAATCATAAAAATCGAAGACAAAGAGTTTGACTCCGCACCGCACCTGCAAGTGTATTTTAAGCTTAAAGGTGCGGTACGGAGTCAAACTTTTTGTCTTTGATTTTGATAATTATTTTTTGAAAACCTTACCCCTGCCCCCAATAGCAAAAAATTTTTTTCAACAAAATATCTCCAGTGGTTCAGGAGTTATGACCCCCAAAAATTGGCGTTTTTCGACAATTCTGTACGTGACAGATTGCTCAATGGGTATAACAATTTACGTTAGAAATTATGCACTCAAAGAAAGCGGCTACTTTCTACTTTAATTTGATTTTTTAATCGTTAATATTGGTGCAATATTTGTCGAAATATTGCGTTTCCCGTACAAAAAACCCGCGACTTTTTTGTTAAAAACACCAAACAGCGGCAGTGACTTTGTGAAGTTTGCCCAACCTGTTTTTCTTTCACTTCGTGTTTTTAGCGAAAAAATCGAGGGTTTTTTGTACGAAAAACGCAATATCTCTACAAATACTGCACCAATCTTAACGATCAAGGTACCACATTAAAGTAGAATGTAGCCGCTTTCTTTTATAATTTGTAACTTAAATCGTTATACTTATGGAGCAATTTTTCACGTACAGAATTGTCAAGAAACGCCACATTTGTGGGATCATAACCCCTGAACCACTGGAGATATTTTGTTGAAAAAATATTGGTGGGCTATTAGGGGCAAGGATAATTTTTTCTAAAAAAATTATCAAAATCGAAGACAAAAACTTTGACTTCGCAACGTACCATTAAATAAGCTTAAAATCGCTTATTTAAAAGACGAAGCTCCGGAGCTCTCTCCGCTCTAAATGGCCGGAGCCCCGAAGCATGATATTGGAAGGTGAAACATCACCAGTCCACACAGTACACAGGTTTATTGCAAATGTAAGGCTGGAAAACCGTCTATATCGAAAATGTCAAATGTGAATTAATTTGTATTTTAATTTAAATAAAATTCCAAATTAATCTAATCAATTCTGTTAGTGTGAAGGTCGATTTTTACAACAAACTACTGCTATCAGGCGCAATAAGAGCCAGTTGTACTGTTGAATAAAATGATTTGTGCGGGAAGGAGTTTTATACCCTGTTGAATTTGCTTTGAAGAGACAGACAAGAATTTATTCGCCATATAAAAACTACTTTGCGAGCTTTCAGAATTTTGTATTATTATACTCTTTAAAAAATTTGGTAAAAGTCCCGGTTTATGTTTTTCGTAATATTATCTTTAAAAGGAATCGTTTTTTTAAAAATTTGAAAATATTATATTACCCAAATGGTTTGTTTAGACATAATAAGTTTCAAACTCGCTAGAATTTTTTGTCAAAATATAAACTTAATTTGAATTTTATTTACAAAATAAAGATCAAGTTGGGTAAAAAAACTATACCTAAGTGGTTCGACACGAAATTAAAATGCCCAATTAGATGCTTTTCATTTATTTTAATCTGCAAGATGGCTTAATATTTGTTGTGCTAAGTACGTTTATTACAAAATTCTACGAAATAAGGGTAAATTTCAGTTACTCTGACACTGTAATCTGTAATGCAGGTAAAATTTGAGATTTTCCGACTATCGAATTACCAGTAGTCAAACTGAGTTTGTGCATAAGAAAACTTTCTAGCTGTTGGTCCATAAAATTTTTGTACTTCCGAGGAATAATTCACCTCAGAATTTTTTTACCTTGAAAATGTCATATAGTAGTCGTGATCACGTCATAAATGTTTTTCTCCGTGGGATAGGTTGTCGGAGGAGCAGCACCAAAACAGGGCTTCAAAATGAAGGTGGAAATATGGCTAAAAGAATGCCGCGCGGGCGGGTTATTAGACATAAATGTGGGCGTTCCTTTATGCTGCGCAAGGGATTTCTTCCGTTTAGAACAATGGATTTTGACCAGGTTGTTTTTTTGAATGTTTTTTGGTTGAGAGCTGAGGGTGCATATATACGTGCAATAGTGATGCCTCTCGGAGCTCTTGAGCAACCGCAACCTCCGGAACTCCGCCCTATTTTTGTACTAATTGTAGGAATAATAAAACATTATGCCATAGATTTTTGTAAACTAAAGTTTTTTAAAATTTATTAAAAACAATAAAATTAACTCTAAAAATGTAAACAAAATAATTTAAAAAAATATAGGGAAATACGCACCTTCTGGGTGTGATTTAACATATAATTTTTATCACAATAAAATTCATTAACAATATATCATCTAAAAATATATATTTAGTGTGACGACACAAGGTTCCTAATTTTGGCTCAAGTTCTAAGTGATGTTCAATTGCGTGGACTGTATAATTTTTCCCTTCGGTTCTGCGGGCAACAACGACGATAATTGAATATAATTTAAAATATGATTAGGAGTTAGGGAACTCCTATTCTCGTGCGTTGAAAGCAAGGCCGGTTTAATAGTTTTATTAAAAAAAACACGGAGATAAAGTGGTCAGTAGTAAAAGTATAGAGTATCACACACAACAGACACAAACGGGGAGACACAGAAGATACAAAAAAAGGTACAAAAATATAAAATACAAGGTTGGCGGTTTAGAAATGGAAGCGGAGTGGGAAATCTCAAGAGAGCCGGAGTAGATTTACACCGACTGGAACGGAGCTCAATTTCCCAACTACTGATTTTTTTTCCTCAACGTCCCTTTCTGAGGCCGACCGATTGAATTGATCTATCGACCAATCCAATCGTTCCCTACTTTACCCTTCTAGGAAACTCAGGCTCAAAGGGCACCGACTAAAAAACTTAGATTAACTCCCAAAGTTAGAATTTTGCATATCTCCCTTTTTCAAACCTTTTTACTAGAGATGGGCAAACTCGCCCCAGCGTTCGGACCTGAACGCAAAACTCAACTCCCGCCAAAACGCGTGCCAAGAAATCTCTTTGATCTTTGCCGCGCGCACGTCTCCTCCTCCACCGCAACACGCGAGCGTAACTCACATCAGCCGCTGGGAGATTTTACGGGGGTAACCTGAGGGAGCTTCGGGGAGAATTTCCTAATCTTAACTTTAACCGCCTGTCCTATTACACTTACTACATATTACATTTAAATTTTATAGATTTTACAAAAACTTATTAATAAACATATATTTAAATTGCATGACAAATTACACTAAAAACGGTATTAAAAATAAGAAATATATATGATAAAATATTAATTAATTACAGATTAAAAAGGAACACGGCACTGTTAAAAAATTATGGTTTATTATACAATAAAAGCACAAAATAAAAATTAATACTTATATACACTATTTTACTGACTGTGGGGTCCTATACCTAAGTTTATACCTAAATTCTAACAGAAAAATTTAACTTAAAAAGAATTACATTTCCTAACTTAATTTACCAAATTTAATTTTCCTATACCTTATCCTCACACCTTCCCCCCAGCTGAAAATACGGCCAAGCCGGATTTTCACTTGAGTAAGAACGATGGAGAAGCTCCTAAAAACAACAATATCAACCCTCATGCCAAAAAGGCCGGGACAAAAGAAACTCGGGGCCATAAGACCCGACAGCCAGAAGGACCACAAAGGCCCAAGTTACTACATTAGTAAAACTTCTTCCGCCGGGGGTCGACGGGGCGCACGACAGTCCCGTGCCCTGTGTCCAGTGCGCCGGCACCGGAAGCAGGTCAGCTGACCCTGCTGCAGCTGTTCTTGCGGGACCACGCAATGGCTCGCCTTGTGGCCCCGCTGCCGACACCGGTAGCAGGTGATCCTGCCACTGCCTGAAACAGAAACACACATATTAAGTGCCTGTTGACCAATCTTTCGCGGTCTCAAATTAAATCTATTCTGAGGAGTGGGCACTGGGGGTTCTGTGGTTTATGAGGGGGGCTTCCCCCGGTTTTAGGGGAAGGGGTAACCCCCCCTTTATTCCTAGTCGTATCGGTCCTTTGATACTTAGAATTTTTAACGACCAACCCTTTAGAAATATCTGGAATCTGGTTAGCCGAATTTTTGACTGCCTTAGAAACGTCTGGTACGGTACCATCCCCATTTTTAGTGTCTGTACCAGGATTTTTACCCTGTTTATCGGAAAACTTTTTCCCCTGATCGTTTTTAGACAGAAAATTGGGGTGCCGTTCCTGGAAAAGTTTAAGCCGGCAAAAATTCACCCATTCATAACGCCTATCTGGGTATTTTACATCACTAATCAAGGCTTTACCTTGCAAATTATCAATTTTTTTAACCAGAAAGGGGCCCTTCCAAAGGTGGGCAAACTTAGGGTGTCTATCTGCTTCCTTAACTGGGGACCATTTAAGGACTAGTGATCCCAGTTGCAGATTCAATTTACACAGCTTACGGTCGTGCAGTGCTTTCTGTTTGTCTTGCGCCGCTTTTAGCCTAGTCCTAGCGAGGTCGCGAGCCTCCGTCAGTGCTACCTTAGCATGCTGAACGTAATCATCATCATAATCTACATAGGGGCTCCTAACCGACTGAAACTCAACATCGATTGGTTTCCTAATGTCCCTGAAGTAGAGTAGATAGTATGGCGACTCACGCGTGGATTCCTGCGGCGTGCTGTTGTAAGCACTGGTGACAAACGGAAGGACAAAGTCCCAATCCGATTTAGTTGTCTCCTGGCCAACGTAATGCGATAACATATCACATAACGTTTTATTAAACCGCTCAGTCAAGCCGTTACACTGAGGATGATAAGCAGTGGTAAAGACCTTCTTAGACCCTGCAATCTTACAAATCTCAGCTACGATTTTACTAGCGAAATTCGTACCGCGGTCAGACAAGATCTCTAGTGGACATCCGTGCACACTGATAACTTGTTCAAGAAGGACCTTTGCGATTGTCGAGGCCTTCTGGTTTGGCAATGCAAAGCACATTGCGAAACGCGATAAATATTCAGTGCACACTAATATCACTGAGTTACCATCTGCTGTAGGCGTTAAAGGACCCAGAATGTCAATCCCTATCCTATCGAAAAGATTCCCTACCGGAATCGGGTTCAAAGGATTCTTAGGAGACTCAGTTGGGGTCTTGCGCTTAAGACACTTCTCACAAGTTTTAACGTACGTCTCTACATCTTTATGGACCGAAGGCCAATAAAATCTTAGCAAAACTTGTGCAAGCGTTTTCTTAAGACCTAAATGTCCTGACATAATGTCATCATGACATGCTTCTAACGCCTGTTTTCGACACTCAAGTGGTAAGGCAATCTGATCTAAGAACTGAAAACTTATGTGGCGACCTTCTGAAGGGAGATGAAACAGCACTTCGTCCCTTAGAAAGTACTTATCTGCCATTTTCGCAACCTTATCCTTAACGTCTGCAGGTAACTTTTCCTTGTTTAAGAAGGACCGAATCGGACCTAACTCAGGATCGGCCTTCTGATATTGAATTAACCTAGCTTTCTTAGTAGGCTCGATCAACATCGGTAGATCGTCTTGGAAACCCGCTACGACGTTCTTAGGAGAATTCACTAAACCGTTACCGTTGTTATTATTAGGGTTAAGACGCGACAAAGCGTCCGCGTTCCCATTCTCTTTACCTGGCCTATAGTCAAAACCTATGATATCATACTCATTTAATAGCAAGGCCCAGTGCTGTAACCGCGCTGAGGTGCTCTTATTAGTTGAGAAGATATACTTCAAGGGCCTATGATCCGATAACAAAGAAAACTTATTCCCGTAGAGATAGGGCCTAAAATGTTTCACAGCCCAGACAACCGCTAACCCTTCTCGCTCTATGGTTGCATAATTCTTCTCAGCGGAATTAAAACTCCTGCTCGCATATGCTATTGGTCGTTCTCCGTCTCCAAAATCTTGTGAGAGAACGGCCCCTATGCCTGTGTTAGATGCATCCATAGCTAACAAGAAAGGGCGCTTAAAGTCCGGAAAAGCTAACACCTTACTAGATAAAAGCTTCTCTTTCAGGGTATCAAAAGCTAGCTGTGCCTCCGGAGTCCAATAAAAGCGATGGTTCTTACTCATCAACTTACAAAGAGGTGCCGTAATCTTAGCAAAATCCGGTATAAACCGGCGATAGAAGTTCGCTAGGCCATGAAATGACCTAACGTCCTTCGTGGTCTTAGGCACAGGGATATCTTTAACTGCTTTGATCTTAGCGGGATCTGGTAAGGTACCTTCCCTAGTTATGATATGCCCTAAGAACTCAACGGATTTCTTTCCAAAATGGCACTTAGCTGGCTTAAGTTTAAGCTTCGCAGCTCTCAAACGTCCAAAAACTTGGTTTAGATCGGCTAAGTGATTGTCAAACGATTTTGAGAACACAATCACATCGTCAATGTAAACCAAACAGTTTTGCCATTGCAACCCGGTTAACACAAGTTCCATCAAGCGTTGAAAACAAGATGGGGCATTGCAAAGGCCAAAACTAAGGACGTTAAACTCATATAAGCCTCCTGTTGGACTTATAAACGCGGTTTTATGGCGATCTTCCTCCGCTATCTCAACCTGCCAATACCCTGATACCAAATCTAAGGTCGAAAAATAGAGGCATCCACCTAAGGTGTCTAAAACCTCATTAATTCGCGGCAGGGGGTAAACATCCTTCTTTGTTATATTGTTTAGGCGCCTATAATCGACACAGAACCTATCTGTTCCGTCCTTCTTCTTAACTATAACTATTGGCGCAGCAAAAGGGCTGTTTGACTCGCGGATTATCCTGTTTTGAAGCATTTCATCGATTTCCCTGCGAATAACCGGTAGTTGAGATGCCGGGGCCCGATACGCTTTTTGGCTTACCGGCGGGTTATTCTGGGTATCAATATAATGCTTAACTAAGTTCGTTTGCCCCAAGTCAAACTTCCCAGATGAGAACACGTCCCTATTCTGACGAATTAATGACTTAAGCTTATTTTTCTGATCTTCACTCAATTCACTATTCGTCAAATCTAACTTTTCCACTGGGTCAAATCCTACGGAGGACCGATTTGGCCTGTCAGGTGTTTCTAAATCGTCAAGATACTTAACATTATCCAATTCTAAGACACCTGCCAGAAAATCACTATTCTGAGGTAGCCCCTTACACACGATCATATCCTTAAAGATCCTAATGGGCTCACGCGTTGTGTTCATAACCTCAATGATAGCTTTGCCCTCCCTAACTGCTGTTAAGCAGCGGGCTAAATTTAACCCTGTCTTAGCAAAAGATGGGGAAGCAGAATCTACCACACAATAAGTGTTTGGCATGGCTACGCTCACTTTAAGAAGCATCCTATGCCTCGCCGGTACCGTTTCATTCTCAAGGATCCTAATTGTCCTATCATGGGGCTCAGGAAAAGCAGCGCAAAGCTCCAGCTTTTCCCTACCCAAGTAGATCCTGTTCTCATCAAAATCCACAGTAACCCTGCCTAACTTCCTCATTGTGTCTGTTCCCACAACCATAGGGAAACTTAAGTCTTCCTGGACTCTCACTAAGCTAGTCACAAAGTGACCGCCGATTCTCAACTGAATTTTCCCCATTTTTGAAAAGACTACGGGGGTGTTAGAAATGGATAAGATTTTTTCCGCTGGGGGAGGTTGCCATTCGACATTTTTGAGTCGAGCAGCCGTTTCTCCACTTATCAGCGTAACTGTCGCTCCCGTATCAATTAGCGTGCGGACATAGAGGTCCTCTACCCTTATGAACGCAGTACAACGAATGGGAGTATTTATTCCAAAGGCTGCGCAAACATCTTGCCTTAAACGTCTCATTTTCCTAGAAGCTAACCGCAACCTATGTCTTGTCCAATACTTAATCTTAGCTCTAAGAAAGTTCCAGTTCGCGAAATTAGACCACCAGCCTAAGGCGAGACCTAGGAAAGTTATCAGCTCGACGCTTAGCCAACCTAAGTCTACTTCTCGATCCTTACGACCCTCAAGGGAGGTGGCACTAACTGACGGCAAAAAACACTGCATGAATACCAATGACAATAATAAATGGTAAGATAAAAAGGCATTCTTACCTGGAGTGACATCATCCAGCAGCTTGGCCGGCGTTGACTGGGGCGCCGCGGCGGGAATGGGCGCCCTCCGGTCCTTACGAATACCACCCCTGGTAACCCCCGACTGTTGGGGCGGGTGGGCTGGCTGGCGGGTGCTGCGTGCCGTCGGACCATTAGTGCCCAAGATGACCTTAGCCATCGCACTAACGGCCGTCCAGGCCCGCTCCTGCTCCTCCCGGGAGTAGGCCATTGCTGAAAAAGCAATATTGTCATTAGTTACTTTTTTATCAACCGTTTCCACCTCACTTTGGTGACTCATGAGGGGAGGGACGGGGACTATATCCACCCGGTTTGGGGAATCGGCCCAATCAACTCGATAAGCCTGACCTGACCCAGCCTGTGGTTGCTGAACCCCTACCCCTTGAGGAACCGCCGGCATCCAAGATTGGCCCATATAGGGCTGATATTGGGCGCCGGTTTGCACCGGTACAAAAACAAGAGGGGGGGCTGCCGGCTGAGTCGCCGGAGCCGTATTCTGGCCCGTTTTGGTCGAATTTTGGGACCCGACCCTTCCTGGGGCTTTCCCACCGGGGGTATTTTGGCCGTCATTCGCCTGCTGTTTTAGGCGCTTAAAGCAGTTTTTATATGTGTGGCCCGTGACGCCACAAAAATTACAAATAGGGGCACCATCCGGGGACCACTGAAACCTCTTAGCACCCTGGTTTCTGGGGTAACCGTTCCCCTGCGAGTTACTTCTCCCCCCTTTATTCCTGTTGAAAGTTGATCCACCTTGACTGGTGGAGGGGGTCTCAGGGCGTCCGGTCGGAGCACTTTGACCAGCCATGGCTTCTCCAGATTCGTTAACCTTGGAGGCTTTATCCCACGCAAGTTTTTCCTCCGCCAATTGTGCTGTGTTCCAAGCGTCGTTGAAACAGGAGGATTCAACCTGCAAGGAGAACGAATCTGCGATCTCTTTTCGCAACCCGTCCATAAAGGCCGAGAGCAATTCCCGGTCTATGTGCTCCGCCGTATACTGATGAGGCGGGTATACCACACGAACGAGCTTGATTATTTCCGCCGCATATTGGTTGACGGACTCGTTTTCGCACTGTACCCTCTTTGAAAGGGACCGCTTGGCGCTACGGGAGGATTGGTCCATCCTTTCGGATAGAGCCTGACATAACACCTGATAATCTCCCCGTAGCTCCAAGGGAAGCGATTCAAAGTTGTACAGGGCTACTCCCTCGAGATAACCCGCCAACTTTCTAGCTCGTTCGCGATCCGGGGTTCCTGTGTAGTTACACAACCGGTCAAACTGGGTGAGCCAAATGCGAAAGGACTCTGCCCCGATTCCGCCCCTATAAGGCTTGACCGAAATCGGGTTAGGTTCCTTTGTATATGCCCCACCCGCGCTCGGCGGTAACTGCTCAGGTACCCTACCCTTTAGGGGCGGGGCCGCCTCACCATGGGTTGAGGGGGCCCCTTGTGTTTCACGCAACCTCATGTTGGCTACTTCTTGCTGGGTCTGGAGCAGCAACCGTTCCAACTCGGCGATCTTGGCGCTAGCCGTGACCTCCGGTTGGGCGGGTTCTGGTTCCACCCTTTCCGGGACGGTGGGAAGGTGACCTAACGCCTGTTCGTGAAAAATCACGTTAGGGCGAGATTGGGCGGTCTTCTGTTCGTCAAATAGACCGTCCAACAATTTTGGGACCTGCCCTCTAGAAGGCATGGCCACGTTCACCACCGTCACCGGGGGTTGCCGTGAAAACCCCTGTCCTACTTCAGTATGAGGTCTCTGCCTCTCGATATTACACGGTGCCCTTGTTACCGGAGTCGTTATAGGAGGGGGCCGGAAATCGGCGGGGTGTGGGCACTGATTCGCGGGGGTACTCGTCTGCCCCCCTTCTACCCCTTTTTGGGTCATTTCCGCCCAAACTTCACTTCTTATTTTGCTTCTTAACTCCCGCTCTAACTCTCCAGCTAACTCAGCTTTGAGTTCCCTCCTAAGCTCCTCTTCCTGCAAGAGCGCTTGCCTTTTCGCTCTGCGTCTTAAATTTCGGGCTGTCCTTTCACCTACATTGGACTCCGCCCCATCACTAAGTGTCGGCTGTCGTGATGCCAAATTTTTGTCGTTGGAGGTGTCCAACTGGGAACCTCCAAATGTCTCCCCAGCCCTGTTTTGCGCTTGCAAAATTTTGTTCCCCTTGGGGGGATAGGTGGGCGAAACCCCTCCATCCTGATCCGGGTCCGCAAGGTCCACCCGAGCGGTGCTGGGTACCGCCACTGAAGCAGACGGGGCGCCCACCAAGGGTGCCACGCCCACTCCACTGGTACCCGGCCTCTGGTCGACTGGAACCAAGGGACGGGTCACCGGTAGGGGAGGATCCGCCGGTGTTCTCTTTAAACTCCTCCCTCCAAATGGGTTTTGAACATCCCGGAGACTCATGGTAACAAGCGCACTTTATACACTTTTATTACGACAAAAATTAAAAAAAATGGAAGTCAAAAATGACTAACCTTGGCCAGGGGGCCACTCCAAGATCGATTCCGGTGGATCGTACCACCGCGGCACCACAGACGCCGAACGTCCCGGTCGGCTTCGCTGCCGACTTGCAAAGGCAAGAGGGGGCGGGGCTCTCGATAGCCTCCACCGCCTAAATAGAATAAAAAGTCAGTAAAATGTTGCAACAAAGAAGCCTTTGTTGCACTGAAAACAGATTAATTTAATAAACGAAATTATTAAATTACAAATTCAAAAAGTTAAAGTGAAAATTTCTAAAAATTTCCACTTACCGCCAACGACGCTAAGCTGGGCTTAGCCTGCTTCTCCTTCGACCGGGTGTCCCCAAACAGACCCGGTGTTCCCGAACTGCTCACGCGTCCTAAAAAGAAAAATACAATTAAGTACTTTTCCTCCGTTTAATAGTTAGGTAACTACTAAACTTTACAAAATTCAAAAATTAAAAAAAATTAAAAAAAAATGTTAAAATTTTTGTTCGATAGGTTTAACACAAAATGTGCAAAACGTACCCCACGACGCGGTTTCGCTTTCCTGTCGTCCCACGTGGTCCGGCCCGACCACGGTCGCACGGGGCCTCCTTTGTAGGGGTCTCTTCGCAACCGACTAGACACGTCCAGAGTCCGCTCTAAACAAATTAATCCAAAAATTTGATAAGTTGTCACGCGTCCGTGACAAAATATCAAAATTAAATT
>JASAMX010021298.1:0-11824 GCA_030248175.1 Microlaimidae sp. YZB2_3 | reverse complement strand
GGTTGATTCGAAGTCAGTTACGCTATAGCCTATACTTCAGAAAATTGTATACAGATGATAAAATGCAAAAATTACCCAAAGACTGAATATGTTTCTGACTTCCACAGAGTGAATGGCCACTGGCTGCAGTGGATTCCGTCTGTGGTGACATTCCCAGTCGTGGTAATTGTCAAAATGGGGATCTGGGTAGTCAGGGGCATCGACCGGGGTTAACACCTAATAATATATAATATTATATATTCCTTTTTTACGTACATAGGAAGTCCGCCTGTATTCACTACTATGACTAACAAAATTTAGGTTAAAACCCAAAATTATTTCCACAATTTTAAATTTCGCCTTATTGAATAAAATAACTGCCAAAGTTTAAACATTTCACCCAAAAAAATGGTTATTTAGAACATGACTGCCAAAATTTCGAAATTTTGTTATTTTTGAGCATTTATATGAATAAAAAAATTATGCCATGGAAAAAACATTCAAAAGGACTAAAGCTAAATTTAAATAAACAAAAGTGATAAAATAATGGCTTGGTTTAATCGGAAATATTTTTAAGAATAACATTCCAAAATAACAGGTTATTTTGGCCACTTTGAAAAATAACTTTAAGCAAATATAAATAAAAAAAACACATTATTTATCATTTATTTTAAAAAAATTCTCTAAAAACATGTTTTGTTATATTTTTAAAGATACTGTTTTGTAAACTTTTTAAAGATACTTTTGACTTTATTTAAACCAATTATAAAAGGTTATGAAAAATAAAACAAAAATGTTCAATATTAATACTGTTTCAACGCCTACAAAGACAGTCGGTTCGATCTTTGTACTTTATTGCAACATAGGGTTTCCTTAATTACGACTCCGCTAACGTTGAAGTTGTGCGTGATAAAAACAAAATTTTTTGATTTGCATTTTATTTGTTTCTTATACATTTAAAAATATTAAAATTATAATACAAATTAAAGTAAAATTACCCATTCTCGGCGACTTAGTCGAGCCACAAAGGTAATAGTGATGGCAACTGTGCATATTGCTGTTGCAACTAAAGTCCAGATAGTTTTACTTAGGGGGTATAGAAAAGCCAAAAAAGATGGATCTTTTTCTTTGTCCACGGCTAAAAGCATGCTGATCCCGTGTTGCATAAAAGGTTTGGTAAAGTCAACCACTTTTGAGCGTTCAAACGTAATTGTCAAAGGAGCCACGGCCATGTCTGCTTGCTAAAAAAAGAATAAAATTTTTAATCCTAAAATTTTATTACAAAAAATTCATCTTATTACAGAATAAAGCCCACCAAAAGAAGTAAAAATTCTCTATCGGTATTTTAATTTTATCTGTAAAAAATGCTTATCTGAGTTTGTCCACCATAAAATATATAAATCTGTTCTTTGTAACTTTTTGGTTTATAATGCATAATGCATACAATGTTTTGCACAATAAAACTTCAATGAAACAAATTAAAAAAGCTCTAATAAATTATTGAAAATTCAAATTACCCCGCGAAGAACCTCACCAACCATTCCGTCCCATTCGGATGTATTTCCGATGGGAGCTCCATACTTTTCATCTTTTACAACTCTAATTTCATAGACAAAATGCAGCTCTCTGGCCAGATATTCCAACAACTCCACACAATAACCTTCGTATCTTTCGTTCTTCTTCAGAGTTTTTGTTGTATTGGTTTTTAATTGCAAATAAGGTGGCTGCTAAAATGTACGGGAAGTTATTGAAATGAATTAATGTTTTGTTTTGTCATAATTGGTTTAGGGCAACTGCAAAACCAGTTTTTTAGACCCAGTGTTCTGGGTATTTTTTAATTTAGAGAGGTGGGAGGGCATGTGTTAGCCAATTAAACACTGCAATTATTTTTTGGCGTCTTTGATAATGTATGAGAACTAATGAAATTTACAAAAATTGGGAATTGAACTAAGATCACAAATTTTGTTTTAAAAGGTTTATTAAATGATAGTATCAAGATGTAAACAGAATGGATCAATTTAACACAGGACCACACTTCACCAACAACCACACGTGAACTGCTTATAGGCCTGCCTGTGAGAAAAAATTTTTGATTCAAAAAAGTCAATAAAATAGAGTTAAGGTAGCAAAAGACCAAAATAAAAATTAAACTTTCACCAAAATTGAAGTTACAATGAACTTCTTGGGGGCTTCCATTCGAGAGTGACAAAACTCGTTCTCCTCTTCCCATACAACAGGAGGTGTTGTCATTTGAGAGTTCCAGGTACCAATCTACAATTGTTTATAATTTTAAACATATTTAACCGTAGAAGTTATGAGACCGTAAAAAACGTAGACTAACGTATTGAACTTATAAGATGGACAATCTATCTATCACAATCAAAAATATATAATATACCAAAAAATGTGCAATTCCTATGTGACGACCCATAACTAGAAGCGAGATAAGATGATAATTTTTAAACTGAGAAAAAAACACCCTTTCCGGGATTTCAACCCAGACAGTGGCGTGCCCAGGGGGGAGGGCGGGGGGGGCCCCCCCCCCCCCCCAAATCCGGCGAAGCCAGATTTTTTGATAAGGGGGGACCCTTACGTTTTTTGAATTTTGGGAGAGAAAATTTTTTTCTTAAATATTAATACAGAAACTTTCCTGATGCCTTCCAAAAGCATATTAATAGTCAAAAAACCAAATTTTCCCCGCTTCGCGGGTAGTTTAAATCGACAATTTATCTCAGTTTTTCAATTTCAAATCGATTTTGCCGCTCAATAGTTAAGGCATACATGTTAAATAAAACTACTATAAACATTATTAACCTTTTATTAACGTTTTAAACACATGTTTTAAATGGATAGGATTAAAAAACCTTAAATTTTGTTTTAATTATCATCTGGAATTAAAATTTCTAGTGTATTTTAACGCCTTAAATTAAAATTTTCTCCCCCGGGGGGCATTCTACTCCCCGCACCCCCCTGACAAGGGGCTTTGCCCCTTGACCCCGCTGGGGGGCTCTCGCCCCCCAGACCACCCATTTCTGGGGGGCTGCCGCCCCCCAGACCCCCATCTCTGGGGGGCTGCCGCCCCCCAGACCCCCCTTCAGGGTTAGTATGTACCCCCCCAGACCGCCCACCCCCGAAATGAAAACCTGGGCACGCCACTGAACCCAGGATCTCCTTTCATTGAAATAACCTGTTCTTCTCAGTCCCGTGTGCTTACTACCACTGCACCATACAGGCTGGTTGTAATTTACTTTACGGCGTCTCTTATACTTGCCAGTAGTTTTGTAAATCATCTGTGAGGGTGCCGTTTAAATGGAGGGGTTTATTAATGGCCTACTTTTATTTACTTTTTTATATAGGAGTCGCAGATTTTTCGGTATATTATATATTTTTGTCAAAATACTCTAAATGGTAACTGGTGCTGGTGTCACAAAATTTTTTTTACAGATTTCATTGATATATACTAGCCTAAAAAACTTATATACCTTATGTATTATAAAATTTTAATTATATTGTTCAATTTAAAACGGAAGATTGTGTTTTTTACAGCCAATGTTGACTGATTTTTGTATTATATTCTATAAAAATATGTTTTGTTTTAAATTTCGTTCGAGTAGGTTAATTAAAGCTAGCTGACCTATGTCATGACGGCACAATTTTAGCTGGTTTTTAACGTTTCCCTATTTTTTAAGAGGTCAGCCCGACTCAATTTTTTCATAGTTACCTGGATAAATACGCAATTTTCTTATAATTTTTTATTTAAAACACAAGTGAAATATTTAAAACTAAATTTACCACTTGCAAAGTTCCGTTACGACTTAATTCCAAAATTTTATAATTGACGAAAGAGCGCATTCCCACTCCTTCACTCACACCACCGTTATAAAACTGCAAGATTCCTGTTAATCCTGAGTAATTCTAAAAAAGACGGTCATTTGAATATAAAAATTGGGAAACACTTTTTGATTTTACAACATTAATTTGGAACATTCTGTTTTCGTGTTTTTATCAAAATAATATAATTTCATTTATGATTTTAAAATGATTGACAGTTTTTAATATCAAGCATCCTATTGCAACAAAAATTTGTGTACTTTCCCAACTCCAGTCCAGATAAGATTTAGAGTTTTTAGAGCTGAAAGTACTTACAGCTAAAATTTGACCCAAAAATAAGATAATTGAAGCCGAGAGTGTGGAACTTGAGAACATAAAGTGTGGAATTTCTAAAACATTACCTAAACCTAAGAAAACCTTAAGTCTAACCTCAAACCATTTTTTTATATTTGGCTCCTAGTTACCATTTTCACGGTGTCACAACTTCTGTTGTGTTAATTTTTCAGAAATATGACGCCTTATAAATATGAGTTGTAATGTAACACTGTCGAGCGATGCTTTAAGGGTTGGTTCATACTTATGTAAAAACGTCTTTTGGACAAAGTCCAAAGGACAAAAACAGCGTATAAAGGTATGTAAAAACGTCCTTTGGACTTTGTCCAAAAGACGTTTTTACATAAGTATGAACCAACCCTAACGCAGCACATCAGTCAATGAGGTACCACAAACATGTACAGGCCATACATGAAATAAGTTTTCTACAAATGGATGATTTTTTCCTAAGATATTTTTGTATTATTATTTTCTGGTTTTTAAAAACTATAGACTGCACAATGCCATCGATGTCATTAATACGATACAATGCCATTAGTTAGATTTTTTAAAAAAAAGTGTTGCGGGCGCCAAAAGTTCATAAATCAGTTATTCACATTCTGTCCAAATAAAACGGCTATAGAGTGTAACTGTCTTTGGCAAAAAGAGAATAAAAATTTAAAGAGCAAACATTTCTTTTTGATTGAAATACACGTATCTTATCAGACACATTTCATAATAAGTTTGCGCTGTGATAAAATAAAATTTGAAACTCTATCACGACTTAGATTGGCAATGATATTTTCTTACACAATAATCTACTTTAACAATTTATAATAATTTTATCCGTGTTGTAATCGCAACGCTGCATAGAGTACTGCAGCAGTATTAAATGGTCGTTTACACTTACGCACAACGCACGATGCACAATGTACAATGCATCAGAACCCCAAAAATAAATGTAAAACACTTCAGCACAATGCACAAAACAATATCCGCTTTGGAGCCACGTGTTAAGTTTTGTGCAAGTATGGTAGCAGCGTGCTTTAAAAATTACTTACTTAATTTTTTTGCAAAGTACGTACGTTCAGAACTCTTTTTACTTGTAAAAAATATCAAATAATTATAAAAAATGTTGAATTCTTTTATTATTATTATTGTAAGCTTTCCATTTTTTTTTGAGAAAATTTCACAAAAATTACTTATTTTATAACAAATTTTATTTTTTGAATAGAGAATGGAAGTGGAGTCGGATCTATAATTTGTTGCGTTGGCTTACTTTACTGCAACAAAAAGACATAAAGAATTTAATTTGATATTTCTGTTGGATGCTTACATTATGAGTCACGTAATGATAAACTTTTTCTGCAACTTTGTATTCCGTAATGTTACCATCATTTTTTAGATATTCACATCGTGCTTTGCGAGACGTTAACAGTTCTTGCATTTGCTATTTTATGTTGCATAATACTTCAAACTATTGCAGTTGCAATATTATTTTTTTATAAAGATAATAATTTAATTAAACAGTAGTAAGAATGTTTTTGAAATATTACTTTTAATATAAAACAACGTAACTTTAAAAATTCAAAAAAATTAATACCATTTTATTAACATTTGTTCAATCGAAGTTTGTTTTTGAATCACAAAGTAATTAGCTACCTATATATGTGGGCTTCGTTTGCGAAAAATAAAATCGTATCAATTATTTAATTAAAAATAGTCCATTAGATTTTTTCTTGTATTTCTTTGCATAAATATAATTATAATAGATTCTCATTTTTATTTTTCTATTTTATGGTTGTTAAATTTTCTATGCTGGAATAAAAATTTGAATAAAATTGGGCGTCGTAAAGTTAAAATACCCTACATCAAGAATAGATAACAAAGAATGTATCAATGTGTATTAAATTTCATACCTCCAATCACTTTTCATCCGCCAATCACTTTGACAGAAACTTTACCCCCGGGGGGTCAAATTAAACCCCTCGGGGGCTAAATTTGGCCCCTCCCCGGGGGGGGGGGGTAAATTTCTGTCAAAGCGATGCACGCATAGGGATGAAATTTAATACACACTGATACATTCTTTGTAATGTACTGTTGCCCACAATAATTAGCTGACAATAATTTGTAGTATTAGCAACATTTTGCGTCATGTGTTGGTTTAAACTTTCAATGTTGAATTTAGAATAATTAGAAAAGCCTTGTTTAAAAACCACAATGGCGTCGAACAGCAGAAAAACTTGAGCCTAAATTATAAAAATAATAATAATTAATTATATTCGGATCTCAACAAAAATTGAATTGGTTGAATGAAACGAAACAATTTGAATTTTGATTTGAAAATTTTTAATTTACTACAATTTTTTATCTATAAAATTATAAAAATAAATTATATGTACATTAATTAAAACTAATTTGTTACCAATTTAGATAGTTAACGGCACATCACAGTTGCTTGGTGACCGAAATCCAGCAAGTTATTTTACTGCGCGGATTAATATTAGTGTAATTGACTTATTTTTGCCAAGGCTTATTTTGGCCGCTAACTTGGTGTGTAAATAAAAACAAATTTTTCTGATGAATTTCTTAAAAATGAAGCAAAAATACGGTTTTTTATATGATATATCCATAAATTACAAACTTTTTTGGTAACTTTATTTTCTTAAGAATTGTTATATTTTTTATTTAAAATGATTATTTATTTTTTGTTAATGATTACAAAAATGTATTTTATTTTTAAATATTGCTGTAGATTTCGGATACAGTCTCAATTTTGAGAATTAAAATGAAAAATTGAAACCAAGTTTTAACTCGCGGCTTTAACCCAGTAACTTTTTTATACGCTTTGACGCTAGACACGATTTATATTTTGCGTTAATATATGAAAAGGGTTTATTATCATACGTGTTGGATGTGCACCGCCAAATCTGCCGCCAAACTGCCGCCAAACCGCCGCCAAGCTACCGCCATTTAGAAACTAAGGCGTTAAAGTAAAAAAATTATAATAAGACGGCTTTAATTAATTCATAGTTTATTTTTCTATCTTTAAAATTCTAAAAAATGTGTTATAAATATAAACTCGGTTTTACTCGACTTTTTTTGCTCGACTTTTTTTTAAAGTTAACCCTATGCGCTCCTAAGCCTAAGCAAAGCATAAAAAACAACCTAAACTTTCTTCGCGCAGCTATTTCCTAAAGTTTAGGTTGTTTTTAAGGCTTCGCTTAGGCTTAGCAACGCTTAGGGTTAACCTTAAAAAAAGTCGGGTAAAAAGATCGAGTAAAAAAAGTCAAGCAAACCCGATTAAGCCTATATTGCGCGCTGAAAAGTTCGCGCGGCGCGCGCTGAAAATCGGTAACTGCTTTTATATTGATAGCTATGCTGCTGGAGCAAAATGCCCCACGGCGCAATAGGGTATAGTCTGCTCAGCTACTTTCTAAAAATAGATCTCCGTGAAGAAAAACAACTCGGTTTTGTT
This sequence comes from Microlaimidae sp. YZB2_3, assembly GCA_030248175.1. Classification (NCBI taxonomy): domain Eukaryota; kingdom Metazoa; phylum Nematoda; class Chromadorea; order Desmodorida; family Microlaimidae; species Microlaimidae sp. YZB2_3. The sequence goes on along the minus strand of JASAMX010021298.1, from coordinate 4,224 downwards.
TTCAATTTTTGGTAGAATAAAAAAAGTTTAACAGTTTTTTGTACTATAAAAAATTGTTTAAAGTTGTAAATATGAGATTAACATTATTTAATTACATATACCTGAGTTAAAACATTAGTTTTTAAATAGCGGCGGTTTGGCGGCTATTTGACGGCAGTTTGGCGGCGCACATCCAACACGTTATTATCAATAAGTTGTAAATTGTATTGTTCTTTTTTTGAATTTAAAACTTTGTTGTGACAATTAGGGTAACTGACTTAATTTCGGCCACGCCTTAATTTCGGCCACCAATTTAGGGTGTTAGAAAATTGGCTTATTTTTAAAACACAAAAGAACTAGCACAAAAGTAACTGGATTAATGTTGAATAAAGTGTTTTTGCAAAAGTTTTTTATTTTTATTATTCTACATTATCAACATTTTCATACAAAAAGTAAATTTTTTATAATTTTCTTAATTTTTGCTTTGTGTTTAAACTGCATCAAATTTAGAACAAAGCAATATATAACCTTAAAATATCTTCTATTTAAGGCTCAAAGTTGTTAATTTTCATGTTTTGATATTTTCTTCAAAATTATTTTGCAATGCGTTTAACTAACTGCGCATTTTAAGATTCCGTTAATTTCGGCCATTTTAAAAATTACGTTAAAGAACTTGCCGTTTTTTGCTGTTTTTAAATATCATTGTACTACCGTATTTATAAAGAATTTTTTTTGCTCGTTTGACTTTCTTTGACGTTTTTTAAGCCAAAAATAAAAATTGAACAAAAAATACAAAATTATTAAAGCTTGTTTTTTAAGGTTTTGACATAATTATTTAAAGTCTTGCTAATAACTATTAAAGTTCGCAAACAGGAAAAATTAAGTTATATGTACCAAGAACAATACCTAAGGGTAAATTTGCAACCTTTAGAAATTTTTATTGTTCGTTTAAGCAATAGTTATGGCCAGTTTTTTGTAGGTGGCCGAAATAAATGGCACGCGCCTTAACTTCGGCCACTTTAAAAAACAAGTTTAAACCTTCACTGATTTTTATTTGTAACAGAAATGTTCAAATTTTGCACTGGAATAACAAATATAGCTATTGCTTGATTTTTAGGCCAAATTTTGGCTTGATTGAAAAAGCCAGAAAAAACTTATTCAAAAAAATAAAAAAAGGTGGCCGAAATTAAGTCAGTTACCCTATATAATCTTCTTTTTTTCTAAACAACAAAAAAATTTTAATGCCAATATGTATTTCTATAGTTACAACTTAAAATTAAAAGAAATTACTTACAAGCGGAAAAATATCAGTTGCTTCGTGATTTTGGTAAAAAACGTTTTTAGCATTACTTTCCAGGCTTTCTTTTTGTTTGGCTAAGGAGCTTGACAGTGGCGTTGATAGGTCTAATTCCAAAGAATTAATACGAACACAATTTTTCTTCAGCATAGTCATATTAAGTGACGCTAAATTCTAAAATAAAAAAAGCACATAAATTTATTTTACGTTTAGAGTATATTTAAATATTAAACGGATCAATAAATGAAAAACTTTTACTAAAATTAGTTCGGATAAGTTCAGTAAATACTTTAAAATCATTTTATGACAAAAAAATACGAAATTATAGGTAACTTAAAGCTAGCTAATCTTGGTGACTGACACCATTCAAACAAAGCAGCAAAGCGATTCAAACTAAACTATTCCCTATTTAATAATTATTTTTCAAATTAATCAATTCGGAAAATATTTGGAAATTATTTCTGTATACTTTGTGAAAATTTGGTATTAAATAAGTTTTACGTTTCAATTTGTTATCAAAAAATTCACAACCGCATAATTTTAATTGGTCCTCCGATGGTTTGTTTCTTTTTGGGTCTTTGGTTTTTTGTTTGTTTTTGGGTGGTTTGTTTTTTTTTTTTTTTTTTTTTTTTTTTTTTTTTTGTTTTTTTTTTTTTTTTTTGGGGTTTTTTTTTTTGTGTGGTTTTGTTTTTTTTTTTTTGTTGTTTTTTTTTTTTTTCTTTTGTTGCGTTGTTTTTGTTTTTGTTTCTTCTGCGCGTCCTCTGGTTCTCTCCGGCGCTTCTTCTTTTTTTTTTCCTTTATGCAATTTTTCAAGTTTATTAATTAAGTATAATTTAATCATTTTATAATATTAGAGGCCTGCCGTGTCAAAAGTGGCGCAGTGGCAAGTAGAACTGACGTCTTTCTTACTGAAAGTCCCTAGATCAAGTCCTGACTAAGAAACACGCTACATTGTTATAATATTGTTTGGTTAATATTGTTGTATGTATGTTTGGCTAATATTTGATTGGGATTTAGTGTCTCGTAACATCGGCCTTGTGTATCCTGCTTTATGTGAAATAGATAAAAAATAAACAGTAGCTAGGATTTTGGAAAAAAATTTACTTGGGAACAAAACATTAGAAAGGTTGGAAAGTTTGAAAATTTTCTGCAAGTAAAAAAGTAAAAAAATTAGGGTTTCGTGGTGTTTTTTTTATTTTTGAACGCCAAGATCTCGCTAAATTTTAAACGGATCACAACAATTAAACCATTTTTGGAAAGCAGAAAACACGAGCAATTTTCAAAAATAAGTTTCACCAGGGAAAAACTAAATAATTTAAAAACTTAATCATTTAGAGGAGTGTACCTTTAAGCAAAATTAAGTCCGTTACCATTTGATTTAATTGTTTTTTTAAATGTACAGGCAATATAACAAAAGATGTAAAACAATATAGCTATAACTTACGGAGGTAGTAACAAAATAAGTAAATTCTTTTGATATTAGTCCGTATTGTAATGCCTAAAAGTTAAAAAATCTTTAAAATAAACCGAAAAAAATTTAATTTTAAGTAGCACATTATTTGGGCTGACATTTCTTACAACATTTGATTTTAACCTTCAAATCTAAATATAAATAGACGTAATGTGTGTCTGTGTGTGATTAAGCTAAATGAGATATTATTGGAAAACTTATAAACAAAGGAAGTGTCGTAGAGTGGTTGAAAATTTGAAAAAATTTAGCATGGACATCTAATGCTGGACAACATGCTCTTACCAAAGGGGGAATTGTAACTATGGAGTTTTTTAACTAAAAAAATTTTTTGTTTCTGATTTGGCTAAAACTTATTGGTAAGACTTATCCATCAATGTAGAACCCCGTCCCAAAGCTTTTTGCCAATTTTCTGTATAAACTTGCATTTTGATTGCAGTTTTTTGGTCTAAATCAATGGTGTTTAGCGTTTTACAGCTTAAAAATTTTTTTCCGCTACTCATTTTCAACAAGTCTATAGGAAATTGAATCGTTCAAAATAAACTATTTACAAGAAAAAAATCCGAGTAAAAGTAAAAGTAATTCAAATTTTAAAATTCGAGTAAGAGTAAAAAAGTAAAAGTAATTGAAATTTCAAAAGTCGAGTAAAAGTAAAAGTAACCCTAAACCCGTTAGTTTTATTACTTTCAGCAAAAGTAAAAGTAACTTTTTACAACACTACTCCTCCCCAACCAAAAAATAGATTGAACTAAATGAGGTCTCATTGCAAAAACTTTCAGTCCAAGAAATATCATAGAAGGGTTGGATTTTGAAAAAAAAACAAAAAAATCTGAAAACTACAGGAAAAAATAGTTGTAAGCCGTATATCTGACACGTATATTTACTTTTATGCGTTAAATAAATATAAAATATACCAATAGGATCTTAAATTCGGTTAGCTTTATGGTTGTTATTTTTCCCATGCGCAACTTATGAACTGAATTGCGTATGACTGGATAGATGACATGACGATATTTCTATTTTCTAGCCATACAAACTTCATTTTATAATTTTGCGCATGGCAAAAGTAACAGCTGATAGCCGAAATTAAGGCTGGCCGGTTTTAAGTCAGTTACCCCATTCTAAAAAAATTAAATGTAAATTAATTATTTAGCGAAAAAGAAAAGACTACGTTTAATATAACTTTTAAATTAGTGCTTTTTATAAATATTACCTTTGCTTTACAAATATTCTGGAGATAAAGAAAAAATAGCGTGATATCAACCTGGCGTATAAAGTGCTAAAAGTTTTGGTTTTTAGTGCGTTGAAATTTTCTGCAGACTGACCGCAAAATAATCGGTGTTTTTACAAGTGACAGAATTCAAATTATTTTTATGACAATTAATTCCTTTTTTTTTCTTTAGAAAGTTAAATCATGGTCTTCTCATTTTTAAAAGAATATGTTTATTATGGAAGTTTTTTAACGTTTTATGCTTTATAC
>JASAMX010021295.1:0-25136 GCA_030248175.1 Microlaimidae sp. YZB2_3 | reverse complement strand
TCGTTTAATGAAATTTTCAACACACTTAGCCCCAGGTATACGGAAACCTACTGTAATTTGTAAATCGGAACCTACTGTAATCTGTAACACCGAGCTAGCCCGAGGATTATCCCTGTGTAATTCCGGCCCTAGCTAACTGCGCAGTTAAAATATTTTTTATAACAAACATTTATTGTTTTTAATTTTTAAAATACTTAATAATATTGGCTTAATTTTATTCAATATAATTAACGTTAAATACAACATATAGCATACTTTTTTAAAATATATTTGACGGTGCAAGTCCCATCATACGGTGCAAGTCCCATCAAAAATGGGTTTAAAAACTCACTTAATAAAAAGTGGGGAAAAACATGTTTCTCTAGGTCAACTTTAAATATGTGTTCCATTTTCGGGCATTAAAAACGGATTAAACTACTAATAAAGGAAATAAATGATGTTTTGTAGCCTAAGGGAAGCTAGGGGGGTGGTTACCTGGGGTAAATCCAAGTTTGAATTCTGGGAGGGGTCCCCCCTAGCTTTATGGGAAGGGTTGACCCGGGGGTGCAAAATTTTGAGTTTAAAGTTGTTCTTTTTGAAAAGAATCTGCTTTAATTAATTTAATCAGATTATAATATCTTGTTTTTAATTAACTAAATATTTCATGTAATTTATGTGTTTTTCTATCTATTGTTAATAAATTTGTATAGGGTTTTTTTGGGGTTTTTTTTGTAAAAGTTAATTAAACAAAATGGTTGTTTTTAGAGTTTAAAATACAATTTCAAAATTTGTTTTTGAATGGGGTTTTTTTAGGGTTTTTTTTGAAAAAAATATCTGGAAAAGTTGATTTTTTGCAAGGTTTTAGGCCCAATTTTTTGTTTTTTGGTATGGGGTTTTTTTTTTTGGGGTTTTTTTCAAATTTTAGGGCGCGTCGGGATTGGGGGGAGTTTTTTTTTTGGGCGGGAGTTGTTTTTTGGAGGTTTTTTTTTGGCTGTTTTCGAAAAGTTTTTTTTCAAAAAAGATCTTCCGAAGATATTATGCAGAATGTATTTCTTCCCGACCCTTAGTCCTGTATCGTCTAAGCCTAAGGGAAACCAGAAACTAACGCTTGTGTAGTTCGAATCGCGTCCCGGTAAGTCTGAGCGTAAGCCTAAGCACAAGAGAGCTAATCAAAAGCCCTACATACCTACGCGCAAGCATCCTTAGAAACCGAGCCTACGGATCTTGAGAGGTGAATAAGATGGCTGAGCAGGTTCGCATAGGCTGTAAGTGGGGATTCGCCGCTTGACGCAGCATTAAAGCGCGCAGTATTGCATATAATTTTATGATTCTGATTTCTGAACCGAGGCGTCGGCTCCAAAGTCCTCAGGCTCTAAGTCAACACTGCGGCAATATAAAGACTCCTTAACTAAAGTACTCTCGCAGCGGCTCTAAAGTCCGTTACTACCATCGGGAAGAGCTAAGATTTTTAGTTTTTCTGCTCTTTTAAAAAAAAACCCCATAACAGCAAAACCGAAAAGCCTAAAATTTTGTTAATTTTAGGTTTTGCTAGGCTTAGAAAAAAATAGTATCTTAAAATTGAAAAAAACCCCATACCATAAAAACAATAAAGAAAATTGTGCCTAAAACCTTGCAAAAAATCAACTTTTCCAGATATTTTTTTCAAAAAAAACCCTAAAAAAAACCCCATTCAAAAACAAATTTTGAAATTGTATTTTAAACTCTAAAAACAACCATTTTGTTTAATTAACTTTTACAAAAAAAACCCCAAAAAAACCCTATACAAATTTATTAACAATAGATAGAAAAACACATAAATTACATGAAATATTTAGTTAATTAAAAACAAGATATTATAATCTGATTAAATTAATTAAAGCAGATTCTTTTCAAAAAGAACAACTTTAAACTCAAAATTTTGCACCCCCGGGTCAACCCTCCCTATAAAGCTAGGGGGGACCCCCTCCCAGAATTCAAAATTGGATTTACCCCAGGTAACCACCCCCCCTAGCTTCCCTTAGGCTACAAAACATCATTTATTTCCTTTATTAGTAGTTTAATCCGTTTTTAATGCCCGAAAATGGAACACATATTTAAAGTTGACCTAGAGAAACATGTTTTTCACCACTTTTTATCAAGTGAGTTTTTAAACCCATTTTTGATGGGACTTGCACCGTATGATGGGACTTGCACCGTCAAATATAGTTTAAAAAGTATGCTATATGTTGTATTTAACGTTAATTATATTGAATTATATTAAGAATATTATAAGTATTTTAAAAATTAAAAACAATAAATGTTTGTTATAAAAAAATATTTTAACTGCGCAGTTAGCTAGGGCCGGAATTCACACAGAAGGATAATCCTCGGGCTAGCTCGGTGTTACAGATTACAGTAGGTTTCCGTATTACAAATTACAGTAGGTTTCCGTATACCTGGGGCTAAGTGTGTTAAAATTTCATTAAACGATAAGAAAAGATATAAAAAGCCAAATTTGATAGAATTATTTATATAAAGGGAGAGAATAAAACCCGGGCGAAAAGTCCCGGGCAGCCGGGCGGCCGGGCAATAGCAGGGTATAAAACCCGGGTGGTTGAAAAAAATCGTATTTAAATGTACATTTGACCAGAAATTAAGTTATAAAACTTAAGTTTAGTTGTTTCACTACATTTGGGCCAAATTTTATGGATAAAACTTTTTATTTTAGCGAAATTTAAATAAAAATATTTTTATGGCATTGTGCCAATGGCATCACAGAGTATAAAACCCGGGCGAAGGTGATCTTTAGAAAGGGTGAGACATCGCGAGGATAAAAGCCGGGCGGTCAATTTTTTTATTTTAAAACATTTATTGAACAATATAACACTGCTAAATTAATTGTTTGCGAATTCTTTGAGGCTCTAACTTGCTTTTTGTATTTAAAAAAAAAGTTTTTTTAGCAAAAATATTAGATAGTTATTTTTATGGCTATGTGCCAAAACAAGTTCAAAAAGAAAAAAGCCGGGCGATCCTAAAAGAAAAACCAGGCAAAGTTTAAAACCAATTTAAAGCTACTTTTTTAAATTGTTTGAAAAAAATCTTTGTGTAAAAGCAAGTTAGAGCCTCAACGAATTCGCAAACGATAAATTCAGCTGTGTTTATTGTTCAATAAATCTTTTAGAATAAAAAAAATTGACCGCCCGGTTTTTATCCTCGCGATGTCCCACCGTTTTTAAAGATCACCTTCGCCCGGGTTTTATACTTTTAGATGCCATTGGCACAATGCCATAAAAATATTTTTATTCAATTTTCGCTGAAATAAAAAGTTTTATCCATAAAATTTGGCCCAAATGTAGTAAAACAACTAAACTTCAGTTTTATAACTTAATTTCTGATCAAGTGTACATTTAAATACGATTTTTTTAAACCACCCGGGTTTTATCCCCTGCTATTGCCCGGCCGCCCGGCTGCCCGAGACTTTTCGCCCGGGTTTTATTCTCTCCCTTATATAAAAAACGATAAACTTTTAAATCTCAATCAAATAATTGCAAATTTGTGTAAAAAGTCGCAGGGCAGAACAAAATATTGTAAATATATGTTAAACAAGAAATTTTTCAAACAAAAAAAAAAAAAATTAGCTGGGAAACCTACTGTAATTTGTCCAGATTAATTAACACCGTGCTAGCACCCAAAAATACCGTAGTTTACACGTTGTATACACCGAATACCCCGCTTTGTGAATTCCGGCCTAGGTTTGTCTAAATTGTTTTCCAACTGTCCAAATTAACCAGCAGAAGTAATATTTATTAATCCACTAGCATTTTAGAGAAAATTTTTGTGGATTTAAGACTGTTTTTAACCAAATATGACATAATTTAGATATTTAAAAAATTTCGTTCAAAGTAAAAAAAACCCTAAAAAAACCCCAAATCCAGAGAAAAAAAACCCCAAAAAACCCTATGGGGTTTTTAAAAAAAAAAACTCAATCGCTTGAAAAAAAATCCTAAAGTTAGGGAGAAAAACCCCAACCTGGAAACACTGCATCAGGATCAGTTAAACATCCATACATTGGTGTTCCATGATCACTCATGAAATACTTTATAGATGGATTAATACTTTCTTTGAATAAGGTTATAAATTTTGATGAAAACCAAACTCATAACGTCAATGCTCATTCATAATTGTACTATCCTAAAACTTTTTTCCAATCCCGCAACTCAAAGGTGTAATCTCACAACAAGTGGTGTAATCTAACACCTAAAATAATAAATTTGCAATAATTAAGTTTTGGTTTTTTCATGGGTTTCGCTTAGGCTTAGGAAACAACAAATGTTTGTTTGTAGGGATTAAAATTTAGTTATTTTACTATTTTTACATTATATTTTAATCTAAAATTGCTTGAAAACACTCTAGTCCTTAAATTTATTTTTTAAACGTATTTTTAAGAAGGTTTACACTGCGCAGTTGTGAGATTACACCATTTGGTTGCGAGGTTGGTTACTTAGCTTGGTTACGTGTTGTGAAAAATCACCTTTTGGTTGTAAGATTGATCGTCACCTTAATTTTACGGTCCCATCAGTAATGTCCGCTGCTTTATATTTACGTTTTGTAAACATTAAAAAAAGCACAAAAATATAATATAAAAAACATATATTTTAAATGGAAATACCCCAAAAATAAAAAAAGGTTAGGAAAAATTTTGATATTTTTTTGTAACAAAGGTTTTAATTTAAAAACCAACTCCGTGAATCCTAAGCCTAAGCCTTAAAACTAAATTCAAAACAAAAATTGTTAATCAAAAAAAACAAACGCAATTTTACGATATGTTCTTACATCAGAATAATAGATTGGCGGTTTATCACTTTCTCTGGATGAATTAATTATATTCTGTTTTAAATTAACTATTTTTGGTTTTTAAATTTAATTTAATGGTTTTTATAGTGTGAGGCAAACAAAAAAATCTTACCTTTTTTCAGAATATGCATACAAAAAAAGCTAAATTATATTCAACCAGCATTCAAATTTTTCTCGAGTTTCTCTCGATACCGCCTAATCTGCATATCAATCACGTCAGAATTTTAAGGACCCTCAAAATGTCATATAGTATTCGTGATCACGTCATATAGGTTTTTCTCTGTGGGAATGGTTGTGGGAGGATCTAATAAATATCACTTTTAGCCAATTAGTGTTTGAGAAAAATCAATCTCCAATGAATAAAAGATCTCTTTTTTCATAAGCATTAATTAGCTAAAAGTGATTCTATAACGTTATAAATGTGTAATGAATATTAACACTGAACAATTTCGGTTTGAATCGGAAGGTTTTGACTATCGTGATATTTAATTTGCAGAAATTTGAGGAGGAGTCAGTACTCCGACGTGGTGGAATTTTAGGATGATTTGTATTTCGTCTAAAATGTCCAAAAAATAGATTCCGAAGAGAAAATGTCCAAAGGACAAATTCTGAAGGAAATTTTTAAACATGTTTATACGTCTTCCAAAGTGTCCGAGGCACATTTTAAAGAGCATATTCCAAATAAAAAATGTTCGAAAGATTAAATCCAAAGGAAATTTTTAAACATGTGTCCAAGGGACAAAGTCCAAAAGGCAAATTTCAAAAGAAAACGTCAAGATTTTAAGGACCCTCAAAATTTCATATAGTATTCGTGATCACGTAATATGTTTTGCTCTATGGGAATGGTTGCAGAAGGAACTGTTTTAGTCAATTAGCGCTTGGGAAAAATTGCTCTATGGGAATGGTTGCAGAAGGAACTGTTTTAGTCAATTAGCGCTTGGGAAAAATTTATCTACAATAAATTAGAGATCTCAAGTTTTTTTCTAAGCGGCTAATTGGCTAAAATTTCTATTAAGATTCTATAAAGTCATAACACTGAACAACTTACGTTTAAATGGGAGGGGTTTGACCGTGAAAAATGTCCAAACAACAAATACAAAGAATATTTGGAAAAGCTAAAGTTGTCCTTTGTATAATCCAAAAATGTCTTTTGGACAAAATCAGAGGGTTGTCTATTAACCTGTTCCCGCGATTGCCTTTTCCCATGGTGAATGGTGTTTTTGTAAATGTATTAATTCACGCTGTTTTCGCCGGTAATCAGAGAGCGCTCGCGTGATTGTCTTTTGCCCCGGTGCGGACCATTGCAAACGCACTCTGATTACGAGCGAAAATAACGGAAATTATTACATTTCCAAAAAAACTTATCACCGTCGTAATCCGGGAAAAGGCAATCACGGGAACGGGTTAAACAAAGTACAACGAATTATTTAAATACTGACCAAAAATATTCAAAGTGTTCAAAACTGTCTAAAATGCCTTTTGAAATATTTTAAATATGTTTTGGCGGTTCAAAGTACATTTCCGGATTTTCCAAAGGACACCTTTTGAATTGTCCAAAGAACAACTTTGTTTTAGTGTTTTAGTATTGTCTTTTTTAACATTTTAGACGAAGTATAAACACATTTAAAAATTTTCTTTGCCGTTGTTTTTTGGGCATTTTTCCTTTTAGATTTGTCCTTTCAACTGTTATTTTGGCTGGCCGTTAAACTATTTTTAGAACTGTCTTTAGGACGATTTAGGGTCGATGAAGCCTTGGAGACTTGGAGCCGAAAATAGGGAACTTGGAGCCATAGGTGGGGCACTTGGGCCGTAAGTTGGGAACTTCGAGACGAAAGTAAAAATCGCTAGAACGTTTACCTAAGCCTAAGCGAAGGCTAAATCTAAACCTAAGCCAATTTTTTTCTCAAGGGCTCCAGGTCCCCATTGCTCGTAGATGCCAGTTCCGAAAAGTTTTCCTATGGCTCTAAAGATACCGTACCTTTTAAACGAAGTATGAAGCGACTTAAAAACTGTTTTTTGGTCTTTTTCTTTTGACATTTAAAAAACAGTAAAGTGTTTTTACGCAAACACTTTTATTTCGAAAAATACGATTTGAAATACTTGATATATTTAAAAGACGACTTTTCCGGTTTTTAGTTTGGTTACACTAAATTTGAAAAAAAAAATGTTTTAAGTATTGTCAAATGTCTGTACAAAAATTCCGTGCACTGGAAACAAAAATTTAAACTTGTAGTGTTTTATCTCACTAATAGATCAGGGAGTTTGTATGGTAAATATATCCGAGCATTAGCTCACACTTAGATTTATCAGCTGAGTTGCTTGTTAAAATATTTTTTATGAATTCATCACTTCGATTAATACAGTGAAAAAACCTGGTTCCAAAAAAAACAAAACTTTTTTATTAGTAAGAGATAAAAAAACGCCGTTTTGTATGTTGCGAGCACCAGCTGATCAGAGTATTTGCTAAAATGTAAACACAAGTTTACTAACTTTTTTTAATGACTTGGTAAATGCGCGCTGATTTTGCGATGATTTTTTTAAGCTTTTGGTAATCTTTTTTTATAATATAAGACATCTTATATATCAATCGACAAACCAAAGTCACATAAGGATTAATTTGCATACAACAGGATTAAATTTGCAATACATCCTTTGAAATTTGAGTTCAGTGGTTTTTTACCAAAAAACAATCATTGTACATACAGTGAGTGTACCATAATTGTACTGAACCCAAAACTCCGAAGGACATATTGCAAATTTAATCCTGTTGTATGCAAATTATTCCTTATGTGACTTTGGTCAATTGTACCTGTGGGCCGATTCTGATTTTTAGCGCGCTAGTGGTAATTTTAAGCGAGCTGAAAAATCTGAAACTCTATCATGGTAAAGTGTAGCCTGATTTTTAGGTTTTGCTTAGGCTTAGGAAAAACAAAAAAAGCGTTTAAAACTGTTTAGCTCACCAAAAAAAGCGTTTCCGCTTAGTTTAACTGTGTTTAAAAAATGATTTTTCAGCGGGATGAAAAATTAGCGCGCTGAAAATTAGAAACTGACCGTGTGTATTCCTAAAATTGACCCTGACCGCTTCTACATTTTTACTATTTCATAAGACTTTTATTCTTTACGAAAAAATTTCAATACAAATACAGTATTTCATAAAAATGTTAAATTCTAGGCATGAAACTATTTTTTTTTAATATTGGTTGACGCAATACTGACTGTGTTTTATGCAAATTTAAACAAATTTATGCAAATTTATTTAATAAACAAATTTATTAAATAGATTTTCGAAAAGAATTATAGGTAAAAACATTACAATAAAGCGGGACTTCGGTCAAATTTACTGTTGTCTTTTGTATTTTTTCGTCTTCGTCGTGAACACTGCTCCGAAAGTTGTCTTTTTATCATGGAACGCACTCTGGGACTGCAAAGTGTGTATAGTATGGGATTTAAAGCTGAATTAAAATAGTTGGCCCATATTCCTAGCTCGTACAGAGTTTCATTTACGCAACTGCAGTAGGTCTTTAATGGCCACAAAATGAGAAAAGGCAACCAACACGCCAAGAAACAAACTAACAATAAACCGACCGCTTTCGCGGCTCGTATTTGCTGTCCCATGCCCGGAGTGGGTGAAGAGGTTAGCTCGTTAAAAATGTTTACGCTGTCGTTGCGATTTCTGTCAAATATGCTGTTCGTGATGGAAATCACAGAGAACCTGGAGCATTTTCGCGGAGTCTCATTCGGCTGAGAGGAACCGTCCATAGTTTGAGAACGCTCCAGATGTAATTTCGGTAAATGTGCTGAATTATTCCGCAATCGTTGCTGAAGATTGGTAAACACCACAGCGGTATCACTAGTAACACTGCCCCGCTTTTTTGACGTTAAAGTTTTCAGACTTTCCCTAAAAGAACAATTTTTTAGACTTTCCCTCAAAGAAGAATTAGAAGTTGTTTGAGACGAGCTTGAAAACCTTTTCGAACTATTTCTGAATTTAAAACTTGGCTTTTCATCTGAAATTTTTTGAAGTTCTTGTAATTCTGTTGCTAAGTTTTCATTTGAAGAATCGGACTCGCTGTATATGGTTCCCTGGAGCGAAATATTACTTCCACTTTTACTACGTCTTCTCTGGTTGCGTACAGATGTTGTTTGGAGCAATGGTGTTTGTTCGTGAGCCCTGGTTAAGCACGAAACCGGTAAGGATTGTTTTCGAGAGCATTTGTCTTCGGAATCCTTTGACAACGAAACAGGAGATGAAATTTCCAAGTGTGAAGAGGGACATTCTTTCAATACGGACAATTGCTCTCTCATAACTTTAAGCGCCAACGGTGACTGATTAGGGGATGGAAAGTAGGGTCTTCGATATGTCTGATTGGCTTGCATCACAATCGGGAGCGACTGGCGCCGGTCGCACTGGGATTTTATTGACGATTGGCGCGAACAACCTGAAGTGCTCAGCAACGGCTGTGGTGAATCGCCTGGACTCAAAAGAAATCTGGATTTCCCGTGCTCTTCTGGGTTCATGGACAGCGGAGACCTGGGAGTAGTGTTGTAAAAAGTTACTTTTACTTTTACTTAAATCAAGAATATATAACACAAGAGAATGTCCGACTGTACACTAAATTTTTAACCAAAATTTTGCAGAAAAGTCGCACTTTTAAATTCGTTTGCGACTTTTCCCGCAAAATTCCGCTAATTTTTCTGCTAGTTTTCTGCTAGTTTTCCCGCGCTGCGATTTTTAACACAGTGTTAGTTTTTTCCCAGTGGGGACTGCGACTTCTTTTGCACTCAATGCTGCTTTATTTGCACTGCGATTATTTTCGCACTGCAAGTCTAGCTGCGCATCAAAAAAATACAGACGCTGGTAGTCATTTTCAATGGAGTAAAACACTTCAAAATTTGTTTTATTTAATTTTAAAATGTTGGAAAGTTAATTTATTTCATTAAAACTAAAAAGTTTTAACATCAAAGGTAAAAAAAACAACTTTTACTCATTTAAACACAAAATTTTTGCTCCGCTTTGTTTTTATTTTTTTTTTGTTGTGCAGGCAGACCCGCAGTGCGAAAATAATTGCAGTGCGAATAAAGCAGTATAGAGTGCGAAAGCATTCGCAGTCCCCACTGCGAGAAAACTAACACTTTGTTAAAAATCGCAGCGCGGTAAAACTAGCAGAAAATAGCGGGTTTTTGCGAGAAAAGTCCCACTAATTCGAAAGTTCGACTTTTCTCGCAAAATTTTGGTCAAAAATTTAGCGTACAGTCGGACATTCTCTTGTGTTATATATTCTTGCTTAAACTACTAAAAGTAACTAATTTTGGATTACTTTCACTTTTATTTTTACTCGACTTTTGAAATTTAAACACTTTTACTCTTACTCGTATTTTCCACTGCAAATACTTAAATTAATTAAATAAAATTTAAGTAATTTCAATGGGTGGATTCCCTATGGGTTCGTTGTAAAGTGAATGGCAGAAGATAATTTTTTAAGCCGCTAAAATGCTAAAACCATTTATTTTGACTAAAAAACTTAATAAAACGATAATTTATACATAAAATTAGCAAAAAACTATAGAACGGAGCTGTAAAGCTCCAAAAATTGGTGTTTTGCTCCGTTTCAAAAATACTTTTACTTTTATTATACCTTTACTCTTACTTTTACTTAAAAAATAGGTCTTACTTTTACTTTTATTTCACTTAAATAAAATTTTGACCATTACTTTTACTTTTACTTTACTTACATTGAAAAATCACAAATTACTTTTACTCTTACATACTTTACTTAAATTAAAATTTTTCAAATATACTTTTATTTTTACTTAAAATAATCCAAAATCAATACTTTTTACAACACTAACCTGGGAGCTGTACTCGGACTCTGTCCCCGCTGGGACAATCGCTGCTCGATGTTGCTCTTGTTGGAGTTTCGGTAGAGGAAACCCAAGTGGGTCCGGATAACACAAGTGATGCGGAAGAACAACAAGATCAGAACCAACACCGGCGTGTATAGCAGCGGCGTGGCGATCGCCGGCACTGAAACTTTGGGAATCCATTGTATTTCGCAAGCATCTTCGTTAATAGAGTCGGAATGGATATGGCGAAAAGCTATGACGACGGGAATCCAAGTTACAATCGGCACCGTCCAAACCACGATGATAATTTTTCGCGCCGTTTTTCGAGTTCGCTTAAACACTCGAAGCGGCTTTTCTAAGTTCCACCAGCGGTCGAAGCCGATCGAACACATACTATATAAGGAAATAGTGGTGAATGTGTAGTCGATTGTTAGCCAAAAATCGCAGAAATAGCGACCGAATTTCCATACGTCTTCGTGGAAAACCTTGTACAACATGCTCACTGTCATTACAAACGCTCCGATAACTAAATCCGCCGCCGCTAAGCTGCCGATATAGAGATTACTCACTGAAAAATTTTTAGAGATGTACCAAATCCCCATTTGTATTGATGGGCAGTTCCGGGTTCCGGATGTTACGAGCAAAATTTAAAATTTCGGTTCCGGTTCCTGTTCCGGATTGTCGGAAAATCTCAATTCCGGTTCTAGTTCCCGTTTTCGGTGTTCCGGGGTTTCGCAGTGTGATAGGCAGTTCCGGTTCCGAGTTCCAGATGTTCCGGGCCAAATTTGGAATTCCGGTTCCGGTTCCTGTTCCGGATTTTTGGAAAATCTCAATTCCGGTTCTTGTTCCGGGTTTTTGGAAAATCACAATTCCGGTTCTGGTTCCGGTTCCGGGGTTCCGCAGTTCCCCCTATCACTACGGGCATTTGTATTGATTTGTGTGTATTTTTTTAGTTTGTATTGTTTTTTCTCAGGTTTTTCTGTTGTCAATTTTTAAAAAAGCCGTCCTTAACGGAGTGCTTAACTTAAATATTTTATCAGGGTGCGTACGGTTCGCAATCACCTCAAGGTGCGGTACAGAGTCAAAATTTTTATTTCTGATTTTTGTAATTTTTGAAAAAATGTTATTTGTTCTTTGAAACCTTCTAATTTTGCTTTCATTAAAATATTTTTTAACGGTTTCTAAGATGATAAATGAATAATGAAGAGTTTTTTGGACATTACCAGCAAAAGTTTTTTCCAGCACGATATCAAACATTGTGATAAAAATCATAAAAAAAATGAGGGCACTTTTAGGTTCATTTTGATACTTTGAGTATAAGTTTTAACAACTTATGTATTGAAATGTTAATGTTATGAGACAAAACCTGCGATTTTTATCACTTTTTATGGGAATTATGAAAAACGAAAAACTGGTCGGCAAACATGTCTTATATTTTATTAATATTTAATAATCAAATAATAATATTTAATAAATATTTATCTATTTTGTATTAAAATTCGCATAAGGATATTATTATTTTTCATAACCGATAAATATAAGGATATAGTTGGCGTAAAAATAGATAATTTCGGAAAATTTTTATTTTCATGGAAAATCATCAAAATCGAAGATAAAATTGTTGTGACTTTATCGCGCCGCTAAGCTCTAATAGGAATCTTTGATAGAATTTATGATAAACATTAAGTATGCTACATACCAGACGGTTTAAAATGGGGAAACCATACATGGGCACGGGGGGGGGGGGTGGGGGGGGGGGTTAACCCCCCAAATTAAAGGGGGGTTTAACCCCCCCCCCCACTCAGAAGTGGGCGGGGGAGAAAAGGTTAACCCCCCAATTTTGGAATAATGAACAAAAAAGTCTTTAAAATGACTTCTAACTGCCTCCAAACTTAAGTTTTGAGGTCAAAATGAATGTTTTAAGCAATGAAAAGCTCAAAAATGCAATAAAAAGGGCCTTTTCACCTAAAATTAGCGTTTTTTACCTATTTTTCCTTCAAAATCGAAAAACGATATGGGTAAAATGCACCCCAGAAAAAAAACACGATATGGGTATTTTGCGTTTCTCGGATTTTAAACCCTTCCCTAATTTGTGGTTTAACGCCCTCCCCACTCCGGACCAACTTGCCCATGTATGGGGGAAACTACAGTAGTTATTTTGATATGCAAATAATCTTGAAAAATGTGATAAGAGCTTATATGAAAAAGGCCCGGAATTTCTTAAGGAAAAACAACTTTTGAAAAAATGTAAAAAAAACTAGCAGATCATAAATTAAATAATAAAGGACAAATCAATTGATAAAATATAGTATTTTCTGATTAGATTTGTGCTTCATAGCTTTTAGAAAAATCAGTATAGCGCTGTGGACATAGGGTTTTGTTTCCTCCGCCCAAATGTTATCTCCTCCCCAGGTTTTGGCAAAAAGTGTCAATCCCGGTATTAAAATGATCGGATTATATTGTTTTTAGCAATACTTTTTAAAATTTTTGTATATAAAATTAATAAAACTTTTTAAAATGGGCACTTTCAAATAAAAAAACTACATTTACAATCAATGTAATGGTTACAACAACCTATGTGATGTCAAAAGTTTTTCCATTGAATAAATGTACATTCATTACGGTAGTAGTTTCCCTGCAGGACTGTGTGGTATGTACTACACTTTATGTTTAAAGTTTCCCTGCAAGGTGTCTAAAATTTTAATTAAAAAATTCATTTAGACAAAAATCCAAAAGAAGTATTAGAAATTAAAAATATAAAATTTATTATATAAGTGTCATAAACCATATAAATATAATAAATTAAAGGGGATTGAGTACAAACCCGACGATCTCAAAGACTTCACACTAACTATGGCGTAGAGTGTGAGAGCGTTTCCCGCCACTGTGACCAGAATAAGTGTGGTAGATACGACCATCTTGAGGTTGTTCCAGGACTCGGGGCTGTAGTCCTTTAAGGTGTTGTTCATGATTTCGGAGTAAATAACCAGATCATAGGTTGGATCGTAGGAACCGGAGTACGGATAAATTTTGTGGCCTAAAACAAGAGTTTCCGGTTTATTCAATTACATTATTGTTTTTAGAATTGATGTAAGGAGCACAGCATATATCCCAAACGGAACAACTGTTTTGAACCACAGTTATACCGATTAGCTTAACGTGTATTAATGAATTAATAATCGTTTGTTCGAATTGATCGTTTAGTTAGCGAGATATATGCTTATTTGCATTTTTTTCAGTCCAAATTTTTGTGGTACAGACTTTAATTGTCTCTAAAAAAAATAATGATAATTAATACATAAATTGCTCTATCAAAACAATTAAAACCTAGTATTTTTTATTTTTTTGGTTTTTTGTAAAAATTTAATTTTAACCCCGTTAAACATAAAATTTTTGTTATTTTGTTGTATTTGCAATGTCTCTAAGAATTTTTCCAAACCCTTTCAAAAATCAAAAAAATCTCCAAAAAATATCTTAGAAATATAAAAAATGGGTGCGCTTATAGTTTTGTTTTAATAAATTGACCCTAAATTTTGATAAATTATTTTATGAGATATTAATGTTTTAGAGTTATAAGATTTTATTGTAAGTATCATTACGGTGAGTGATTTTTACAATAAAGACTGGTTCATACTTATAAGCCAAAACGTCCTTTGGACAACCGTTTTGGCTTGTCCAAGGGACGTTTTGGCTTCAAAGGACGTTTTGGTTTAAGTATTAACCAGCCTTAAAAAGTTCTAAAAATGAGTGGCCATTTCGCAAGGGCTTCGTTAGCCTGTGTAACGCAATTTTTAATTTCAAGTTATAAGAAACATATTTAAATTCTTTACAATTTTTATATCATTGTTATTTACAATTGTTTGGTTTTTGGGTTGTATTACCAATAGGTAAATAAAGGGCGGTATTTTCCATGTGTCGCTTTTACATGCTCGTTGGCCACACATCTGCTAAAATTTCTCAAAAAAATTTATAAAAAATTCATTTAGATAATTAATTGGTTATTATAAACATAAAAGTTTTTAGCGCCGCAAACAACTTAAATTTTGTATTCCCAAACTAAACATTCGGATAGTTCGTTTATATCCCGGTAAGGACGGCTCTTGAACGTGCTTTCGGAGGATTGGAGGCAGGTGAAACTGCCTTGGAGGCAGCTAGGAGGCAGGGTGGAGGTAGAAAAAATGCCTCGGAGGTAGCTAGGAGGCAGGTTGGAGGCAGACCGAAGGCAGAGTGAAGGTAGGTAGGAGGCAAGATGGATGCAGATAAAACTGCCTCGGAGGCAGCTAGGAGGCAGGGTGGAGGCAGGTAGGAAGCAGGATGGAGGCAGGTAAAACTGCCTCGGAGGCAGCTAGGATGCAGGGTGGAGGCAGGCAGGAGGTAGGGTGAAGGCAGGTAAAATTGCCGCGGAGGCAATTAGCCCTGCTCCTTTGTTGAAGCATATACAGGTTAGGAAGCAGGTAGGAGGCAGCTAAAATTGTCACGGAGGCAGGTAGGAGACAGGGTAGAGGCAGGTAGGAGACAATTAGGAGGCAGCAAATTTTCCGAAGGAGGCAGGTAGGAGGCAGGTAAAAACCGTTTTTCCCAATTCAGGGACCCCGTCCTTACCGGGATATTGTAATGTGATGCGTCCTTTTCTAAAGCGATGAATATCAAAACAATTCGGCAAAATAAAAGAGACTTTAATGTAAGTAAAAAAAAGCTTGTGTGGTACAATAAAGGCGACGGACTGAGGATAACAAAACGTCCTGGAATTTAGTACGTGGAATATTGAAAAGTTAAATAAGTTTAATTAGTATTATTTGATTATAATATAATTATATTATAATTAGTATTAATTAGTACTAATTAAATTAGTCGTTTAAAAAATGGAGCTCCGTAACTTTGGATCCTTAATTGGCCAGAGCACCGTATAATTTTTAACATTGCTACACACAGTTTTTACGCCACCCATAAAAATATAAACAGAAGTTTTTTTGTTTTTTTTTGTGATTTTAGTTATAAAAAATATACAGCAGTTTTTTTATTTGTGATATTGTTTTAACAAAATGTTCTTTTTATGGCAAGACAACCAGTTTTCGTAATAAATTATTTTTATATGTCTTTACAAATTTGGCGACCAAAAAGCATTTGGATTAAAAAAAACTAAAAAAACAATCACAAATTTGAGAAAATCATGATTAAACTTTATTCAAAAAATCATTATAAATAAGTAAAAATGTTTTAACCAAACATTATGGGTAAACAAACCGCAGGTTAATCCGTTACCGTGATTGCCTTTTCCTCGGTTACAACCATGAAACCTTCGTATGACCTAGGTCGTAATTCCGTCATACATAATTTTTTGCGCGTATAGTGCCCAGTGAGCGAACAAATCGAAATAGTTAAAGCTGAACGGTAGCAATATGCACATTGTTCTCACGGATACAGTGTATTACGTAGGATATTTCATGTTGGAAAAATTTGCATATTGCTACCGTACAGCTTTAACCATTTGGATTTGTGCGCTCACTGGGCACTATTCGCACACAAAAAAATTATGTATGACGTAAGTATAAGACTTAAAGGCAAACCAAACGTAGCTGCAACAGTGTGTTCACGTGTTTATTAAACAACTATTTTCTTTTTTTATTGACATAAAATAAGAATTATTCCTAAACTATCATCTGAAGTTGATTTCTACTTCAAATTTTTCATTGTCTGAATTCTGATTGGCTTATACGAGTGACGTCAGATTCTCGTGATTTGAGTGGTTACTTAATGGGGGGCATTTTTCAGTCCTGCGAACAGTTGTTGCAGCCACGTTGGGTTTACCTTTAGGTCATGTGTAGAGTTTACCGCGACAAGATTTACGTACGACGAATTTAATGATCAGATAACAGAATTCATATTTTACTAAGCATAGTCTATGCATAGTTTAATTCTACTGTTTTATCATTTCATTATTCTTTTTTTCTTTGCTTTTTTTCATCAACAACATCAAATCTACGACTTAATCGCCGCCAACATAAACTGCACACAATTTTAACAAAATATCAACGAACATAGCTATTTGAAAAGACTTTAAAGGCTTTAATGACTTTAAATTTCATACTAATAAGCTCAATTTGCTTCTTTTTTGGCTTTCTTTTTTTTTTGGGGGGGGGGGCTCCTCCAAAAATTTTTTCCTGTGGTTTACTACAGGAAATAAATGCTAAAGATAGATGGATGCATAGATGCTAAATTGTCGCCTCACCTGAATTTCATTCTTGTATAAATGCTCTATTGCCCGTAGTTAAATCCACGCTCATGTGAAAAACGACCTTTTTTTTCTAATTTTTTTTAAAAATTTTTTTCTAATTTACGCATTGGGTACTGGGGTACTTGTGTGACACTTATTTTCCTTACTGAATTACATATTAAGTAATTTCACGCCGTAATACACATTCTCTTGTGGTTATTTTTTTGGTTTAGATTTTAATTCCTTACCTTTTTATAAAAGTGACTAATTTTCAAAGTAAACAACAAACAAATATCCAAACTGCTCAATAAAAATCATTCGGCAACAATAAAAATAATTAAAAAAATAGAATAAAATTAATCTGGGGTAACACATCGAGTGCCGCGTGACACGAAACCTCACGGTGTCATCTTAAATAAAATTAGAAAACGTAGATAAATTTAAAAATCTATCTTCATCGCTCTTTCTTACTACTATTATTTACAGCTTAAAATCACATAACGTTGAAGGTAAACATTTTCTAATGTTCGGGCATTTTTTTAATTTTTGTATGTGCGTTGAAACACAAAACATGTCTTTAAGTGAGGCATCATCAGTCTGAGAAAACTATATGCCTAAATTAATTGCTATCCAAGCTTTATTAAAAAATGTTGTTTATAAGAACTTTATGAAAGCAAGGAAATTTTTAAAGGCCAAACTTTCAGTATTTAAGGACCCAATTAATTTAATAAATTTTATAGTCTTAACCGGTACTCTACATGCCCCTGTGCTATGCGTTCTAGAACTGTTCGGAACAGTTCTAGAACCTGTTCCGAACAGTTCTAGAACCTGTTCCGAACAGTTCTAGAACAGTTCTAGGACTGATTTGCAGTTCTCAAAATCAAAAAATCAATAAAACTCCGCAAATGATATTTAAACACATAAAACAACGGAAATACACAATAAAATCACGTGATAAGTGTTGGAAAATGTTTCGGTGACTTTTATAATGCACCAAAGTACAACTTCGGCATTTTCAAATGCCGAATTTCTCACAAATTTGGGCAAACTGGAAAGTACACCGACACTGTTCTGAACAGTTCTGAACAGTTCGACACTGTTCTGAACAGTTCTGAACAGTTCGACACTGTTCTGAACAGTTCTGACACTGTTCTGAACAGAACTGTTCCGAACAGTTCTAAAACTGTTCGGAACAGTTCTAGAACCTGTTCCGAACAGTTCTAGAACTGGACCGGTTGAGTACGGGTTAATATATGAATTTACCGTTGTTTAAAACATCTTAACTTAACTTCAAATATATTTTTAAAGAGCTTGATACAAAAAAATTGTTTTTTTTTCAGTTCATAGTTTAAGTATATCTACTATAAGAATGCAAAAAATTCACTCGTTTTTAGTTTTTTTTTGATGAAATATAGGCGATACAAAATTTGAAATTGTAATCTCCAGCCTCAGTACTCTAAGGGTGCGTTTATACTTATGACAAAACGTCCTTTGGACTTTGTCCAAAGGACGTTTTTACATACGTTTATACGCTGTATTTGTCCTTTGGACTTTGTCCAAAGGACGTTTTGTAATAAGTATGAACGCACCCTAACTCGTGGGGCCGGTTACATAAAAATTCCTTAGTAAAGTGAAAAAAATCCCTTACGTTTTCCTTTAAATACGGTAATTTCCCTGGTTAAGTTTTCCCTTAAGTCGTTGCAAGTTGGCGATTTCCCTTAACCTTAACTTAGGGCGTACGTACTACAACGTAAGGGAATTTTGGGTAACATTTAAAACAAAATATTGCTGCAAAAATAAGTTTAATCACATAAAAGTGCAAACATTTATATTAACACAGTATAAAAAATGAATTCTATAATAAATTGCTTAAAAAATTACTTTATTTCAACAAATAATCTTAAATCGACAACTTATTTTCATTATTTATTCGGAATTATGTGTTTTGTTGCGGTTTCCAGCTTAAATTATTAGATTTTTTTTGACAAAACAACTTAAAAACCAAAAATAAATGTATTCTTTATCCAATCTTAAATTTATTGTGCCGAAAATTTTTTAATTTTATTAAAATAAACAAACAAATTAAGCAGCCGAAACAAAGAGAGGACTATGGTCAATTAATGAAGATAATGTTTTGTGCAGAATAATGCTGAATTATTTTATTAAATATAACAACGATTTTCGTTTTATCGTAAAAATAAATTATTTATTACGTGTGCATGGGCCTTAAAATTATTATAAATTTTGTAATTTTCCTTAAAACGATTTATAATTTTATTAATGACGCACCAGCTATATTTTAACTATTCCCCTTAAAGTCTAAGTGGCCTCTTGATCACCCTTGGGATTTTAGAGAAAACTTAAGGTAAACGTTTAAGTGAAACTGTTTATGCAACGCACTTGAGGTAACTTTGCTTTTTTGCAGCACTTAAGTTCAAATTTAAGGGAATAATTACCCTTAAACGTTTTATGCAACCGTCTCCTGACGTTCTGCATTGCATAAATTACCTGCTGAATTTACTTTTCTTTTACAACTCGTATTTATAAGGCGTTGTATTTTAGAAACTTCAAAAAAAACGGGAGTTGCTACACATACAAAAATCTTGTACAAATTGTCTGAAAAAAACAACACAAAAAGTCTGAAAAACCTTAAAAAATTTAGATTTATTATAAGGCGACTTTTTCTTTAATATTTTCTATCTATTACATAAAACAAATTAACTGGCAAAATAATTGTTAAATTAAAAGTCGCCTTATATTAAATCTAAATTTTTCAAGGTTTTTCAGAATTAGATCTGAATATTTAGTTTTAAATAGTCGTTAATAATAATAATATTATCTTTTAACCGTTTTGGTGACGTATGACTCAATTAATGCCGTTATATTAATATAGCTGTTAACGCATGCAAAAATTTATCCACGCTGTGAGAATTCATTCAAAAATTCATTTTCGTCAAATGGTTAAAAAACGCAAACCAAAACTTTTACACTTATTGTTTTTATTAAATTTTGTTATTTCTGAAAGCTTAATAGAATTTATTATTAATTTCCTTGTTTTAGGAAGACTTGTTTCAGTCCTTTCTGGCATTAAGTTTTTAGACTTATTGTGGCTTTAATATTATTCCATTTAATATAAGGCTTTTTTTTGAAACTTTGTTTCAGCTTTTGCTAGAATTTTTAATGAAGTTTGGATTGATATTACTTGAATTCATCACGACAAAAATAATAATTTAAGTTTACGCAGTTCTTTATAATCTACCGAACTTGCTTCTACGATTATGATTAGGAAAAGTGTAACTGGTTATTAATTTTGGCATTATTATCAAGATTAAGCTGCTTTTCGACAGACAATATTGATTTTTAGATTTAATTAGTTTTATTGCGTTTTTAGTGTATACATCTACGTGAACGTGACACGTTTAAAATGTAGATAATAATATTTCATGGATGTTTGAATTTCACTGATTTTTTTACTTATCAACAATACAGGTTTCTCAAAAGTCAAAAATTCTTTTAAAAAGCACAGCTACGAATATTTACTAATTTCGTCGCTACTACGGCAAAATGAGCCACAGTCATTATAACATATACGTGAATATGACTCATTTCGTTGTTGAAAATTTCCTGTTTTAAATTTAAAATGAGTCACAGTCACATAGTTTTTTATAGGAATTATGGCTCATTTTGCCGAAGTAACGAAGATTTATTCCTTCGGCACCCTGAATCTATTTCTTCAGTGTATGCCAAGTACTTTGTTGTTAAAGCTGGTGCAGCAATACCAGCAAGGCTTAGAAATTTCGCAAAGCATAAATAGACTATCTTCAGTTTGTGGCGTCAGGTTTCAAAAAAACCAAGCGTTCGATTATAAGCGATAATAATAATAATAATAATAATAATAATAATAATAATAATAATAATAATAATAATAATAATAATAATAATAATAATAATAATAATAATAATAATAATAATAATAATAATAATAATAATAATAATAATAATAATAATAATAATAATAATAATAATAATAATAATAATAATAATAATAATAATAATAATAATAATAATAATAATAATGAAATAATAATAATAATAATAATAATAATAATAATAATAATAATAATAATAATAATAATAATAATAATAATAATAATAATAATAATAATAATAATAATAATAATAATAATAATAATAATAATAATAATAATAATAATAATAATAATAATAATAATAATAATAATAATAATAATAATAATAATAATAATAATAATATATAATAATAATAAATACACATGATTGTTTAAAAAAGAGTGTTTAGTTGTCTTCTGATGGCGCTGAGTGTACTGAATTTTTTGGCAAAGGGGAAAAATAACAGCCCGCGGTGATATACTTACTATTGTCGACGCTGCAACTGGGAGGTTAGATTCGGTTTAATGTTAGAACCGTATCAGTAAATCGGGGAAAATTTTGTATTACAATTTAATTGAAATAGCGTACTAGTGAATTTGGAGCACTAAATCTGTCAGAACAAAATAGACATAGATATTATCCACCTTTTGGTCATACCCATTTTATGCTGAATTTACTTCATTACCTAACTGTTCTTTAAAATTTAAATTCACGTCAGGATTTTAAGGACCCTTAAATGTCATATAGTATTCGTGATTACGTCATACAGGTTTTGCTCTGTAGGAATGGTTGTGGGAGGAGCTAATAGAATCTTTTTTAGCCAATTAATGCCTGGGAAAATCACGTTAGCCAATTAATCTCCAATATATGAAATATCTCTTTCTTTTTTATAAGCACTAATTGGTTAAAAGTGATTCCATAACGTTATAAAAGTGTTTTTTTTTAATATTTTCATTCAGTACAATAATCAAATTATTAAATATAAGCAACACATAACCCCAGGGAAACTAAGAAAACACAAATAACAACTAGCATAACAAAGAAAATTCAAGTGAGGAAAATTTTTTAATTGTGCCAATATTGGAGGATCTCACTCAACCGGTTTTTTTAGCTTTTTTAATAAAATTGTTTTTTGTGATTTTGCACTGCTTTTTGTAATTTACTCGAAATTTATCAAAAACATATATCCCAAGAAAATATCCGAATATACAATAAGTTTTTGAATAAAATTCTGCAAGGAAAAACTCAACATTTCTATTGCACGCGGCTTTTTGTGCAAAAACCACTGATTTCTTGCTCAGATTTGTTTTTGCTCTCGATGCTCGTTTTTTGTGTAGAGCATTTACTTGCAAAAGTAAAAAAAAAACTCGCAGTGTACGCTCCGAAACACAAAAATTAGGTATTTTAAAAAAAATGAGTAAAAATTTTTTTTGAGCTTTTATCTGAAAAAATTTTGCTAATGTTATTTTAATGTTTTTATAATTAAATTTTTAATAAAAGTGAGAATATATAACCAAAAAAGGTAAACACCTAATTTTGAAAAAAAAATTTTGCTCAAAAACACCACTTGTACGACTTTACTATTCAAAACCCGCCATTTTTTGCTATTTCTCGGGCGCACCGATTTTACACAGTGTTAGGCCCGGTTGCATCATAACCACTTAAGTTAAGTAGAATACTTAAAAGTGGCCGTGAATGTGTACATTTTATACAGATTCACAGCTACTTAAGTATCCTATTTAATTTAAGTAGTTAGGCCTAACACTGTGTAAAATCGGTGCGCTCGAGAAATAGCAAAAAATGGCGGGTTTTGAAAAGTAAAGTCGTACAAGTGCAGTTTTTGAGCAAATTTTTTTTCCAAATTAGGTGTTTACCTTTTTTGGGTTATATATTCTTAGTTTGATTCTAGGATACGAGGGTACTGGACACGAGGGTACTGGACACGAGGGTACTGGACACGAGGGTACTGGACACGAGGGTACTGGACACGAGGGTACTGGACACGAGGGTACCGAGCTAAGAAAAAATACCTTTGCCACAAATATGTGAATTTTTTAGAATGAATGAGCTGAATTAAATTTTAATCGTTTGAACGCGTAGACAATTAAACGTTACATAAGTCGTTTCGTTTTCAATTATAAATAACAATTCTAGCAAAAGACGAAACAAAGTTTCGTAAAAAAGCCTTATATTAAATGGAATAGTATAAAACTACATAAGTCTAAAAACTAAATGCCAGAAAAGACTGAAACAAGTCTCTTTAAAACCTGTAAATTAATAACAGATTTTGCGAAATTTTCAGAAAAACAAAACCGAATAAAACAAATACGTGTAAAAGCTTTAGTTTGCGTTTTTTAACCATTAATAAAACTTAATTCACATAAATTTCTCTCAAAGTGGATTAACATTTACATGAGTTAACCAGCTGTAAATATCACAGTATTAGTTAAGTCACACGTCGTCAAAACGATACAAAAAAGTATAAGGCAAGCGTCACAGTAACCATGAAAAATTTCTGTCAAAATAATTTATCGCATTGCGCATTAAATTTTGTAATTTATCATTATTTTCGTGTAAAGCAAAACATACCGCCATATTAACGGCTTTTAAAAATCAAATATCAAGTTCTAAGTCCGAAAAATATTGAAAAATTCATATTTAATATAAGGCGACTTTTAATTTAACAAATACATTGACAGCTAATTTGTTTTATGTAATAAATAGAAACATTAAAGAAAAAGTCGCCTTATATTAAATATGAATTTTTCAATATTTTTCGGACTTAGAACTTGATATTTGATTTTTAAAAGCCGTTAATATGGCGGTATGTTTTGCTTTACACGAAAATAATGATAAATTACAAAATTTAATGCGCAATGCGATAAATTATTTTGACAGAAATTTTTCATGGTTACTGTGACGACCCAAAGTGGAAGCGAAAATAACCAGGCGCTGAAAAATTTAGACAGCCAAATTTATTGAAAAATTTGGCCGATACAGGAATTGAACCCGTAACCTCCAAAGTCGACTCTGGCGTGCTATCCATTACACCATAGGCCGGACAAGGAAAGGGGAAAGATAATCGCCTTTTATTAACGCTTGCACTTTGAGTTTTCACGGAAGGGACACAATGTGTCACACCTTCCCACCAAGAGAAGAGCTGCTCTCAGCCTCTTCGATTCAATCCGCACACCTCCACCAGCCCCAACAAGCCCGTCTATCTTCCGTAGAACGGGGGGTACACTGGTATACATACCCGGAGGTGTGTATCGGCCACCAAATATGTGACGACCCAAAGTGGAAGCGAAAATAACCAGGCGCTGAAAAATTTAGACAGCCAAATTTATTGAAAAATTTGGCCGATACAGGAATTGAACCCGTAACCTCCAAAGTCGACTCTGGCGTGCTATCCATTACACCATAGGCCGGACAAGGAAAGGGGAAAGATAATCGCCTTTTATTAACGCTTGCACTTTGAGTTTTCACGGAAGGGACACAATGTGTCACATTACTGTGACGCTTGCGTTATACTTTTTTGTATCGTTTTGACGACGTGTGACTTAACTAATACTGTGATATTTACAGCTGGTTAACTCATGTAAATGTTAATCCACTTTGAGAGAAATTTATGTGAATTAAGTTTTATTAATGGTTAAAAACGCAAACTAAAGCTTTTACACGTATTTGTTTTATTCGGTTTTGTTTTTCTGAAAATTTCGCAAAATCTGTTATTAATTTACAGGTTTTAAAGAGACTTGTTTCAGTCTTTTCTGGCATTTAGTTTTTAGACTTATGTAGTTTTATACTATTCCATTTAATATAAGGCTTTTTTTACGAAACTTTGTTTCGTCTTTTGCTAGAATTTCCGTCTTTTAATGCATTGAATTCAATGTCATTTATTAAAGATATAAAACATTAAAAAATTTACTCATTTTAAAAGAAACGTCATGGTCTCCTCGTGATATGAATACAATTATTTTCATATCCAAAACTTCAATGTAATTTTAAGCAGTATACTATACCAAAATTAAGTCTGGGTAACTCCGTAAAATTGTATGGAACCTGAAAGAACCATATAAAATAGTGTGTTTTTCTTCTGTTTAAATTTTTTTAGAGACCTGATTTAATCACTTTTTGGAAATTAGCTTTATTTGGACTTTTGTTTTGTGCTTGATTTTTGTAGATTGATGGTTTATTTTTAAACAACAAAACCACACCATTGTAAATGGTTTTGCCAGGTACCATAAAATTTTACGACGTTACCCAGACTAGTCTTTTCTCGCAATAAATTTTTGAAGTGATTGTAGCTTCATTGTAATCCATATAAAAAAAGATTTACTGTTTCGATTTTGATAAA
>JASAMX010021291.1:0-10305 GCA_030248175.1 Microlaimidae sp. YZB2_3 | reverse complement strand
AGGTGTATTTTATATTTTAATATCTAAAATCTTAAAAAAACATACATGGTGAGTTAAGTTATAAGAAAAGCACGGAAGGAAAAACTGGAAATCGTTATTATTGCTGTGTGGTGTTTTGGTTCACAATTTCGATTCTAGGACGCAAGGGTATTGGACACGAGGGTACTGAGCTAATAAAAACAAAAAGTGAAATTAAGTCAATAAATGGCTATTATAATAGCTTCCTCTCCATTTTAACTCGCCGAATTAAAACGGCTACTATGCCATTATAGTGGAGAGTGTCATTTAAATGGAGAGGCTCATTTTAATGGCCTACGTTTCCGCACTTTTTTATATAGGAGTTGCACATTTTTCGGTATATTATCAAAGGTGGTGATATTATAAAAGGTATGTCGGAGCAGCGTGTACGTCAGGCGGATCAAAAAAGTCAAATTCTGGCCGGACGTGCGGCTTCTGGCCGGACATACGGCTACTGGCCGGACGTGCGGCTTCTGGTCGGACGTGCGGCCCGAATTGGATTTTATGATGCACGCTGCTACAGAGCGCTATGACATACCTTTATTAGATTATCCACCTTTGATATTATATATTTTTGATAAAAATATGTTTGTCACAAATATGTAAAAAAATTTTTAAACTGAATGAGCCGAACTAAATTTTAATCGTTTGAATGCGTAGATAATTTAACGTTACATAAGTCGGTTCGTTTTTAATTATAAATAACATTTTTTTGCTTTATTAAATATAATGCAATTTAATAATCAAAAACTTCGTAAATAGTTTAAATAAAAACTAATTGAACGAAATTTTCAAAGGTCATTTTACACAAAATTTATACAATGGCTTTTTAATGAAAACAATAATAATGTTTGAAGCTTACTCCAAAGCTCTGGAGCTGCAAAACCCTGCCTTTGTAAAAAAACTAAAGAATTAATATTAATATGGGTGGGATGAGAATGCCAAGAAGTTATTTAATTACTGTTTTTTTCTAAAACATATACTCGTATGAAAATACGAAGCGAATTTCACAGTTTTTTGCTGTCATTTTTTATTTAAACTTTTTTCATCGACTCTTGATTAAAATAATAGATTTTTTTGATAAAATCTTTGGAAAAAATAACTTCTGTAAAATGAATTTTAGTAGTTGAAATGTAAAAACATATCTTCTTGCCTTTTTTAGTCCAATTAAGCTTAGGGAATTCACTTCAACACATTTAAAACAAGACAAACAAAATGTGCCTTTAAAACCCAAAACATACAATTGTTAGATTTTTTATGTATGATATTTTATGCAATTACAACTAAGTATATAGTCGTGAGTAAAATAATCCAACAACGTATCTTTGGGAGTCTTCAAAACCCCATCATTGCACAGTAAACTTTATTTACCTCTAAGCAAAACCCAAAAAATAAGCTAAACTTTATCATAATATTTTAATAAAAGTGTGCTTTTAAAAAATACGAAATAATTTGCTTTTAGAAAAGGGAAGCAAATGTTATTCGAAAAATATTTTACTAAAATGTTTTTGCAAGGGTTACTAATAGCAGAATTATTTGCAATTATTTTTGCAGTTATTTTTTCCGACGACATCATTAAGATTTTTTTCTACACACCACGAAAAATAACCACAAAAATGTTTTGATAGCACAATGAACCTTAATGTTTATTATTTTTCAAGTCTACTTATAGCTTCTTAGCATTTTTAAAGCTGGTTTTTATTTAAAAAAGATGCACGAACATACACAAAAATGTTTCTATGGTATAAAATTATTATTTTTGTGTTATGTCTTCTCAGTAATTTTTTTTATAATCCTACCTTTTATAAGTCAGTCAAACAAACTAAAGATAAATTCTATCAGGGTGAAAATAGCTGAGTGGTAAAGTAACCACTCGTTCTTTGAGAAAATATCACGTGCAGAGAAACACATGACGCAACTAAATAATAATTGGTTACATAACCGCTGAAAACTTTTTTTTTTAGTTTTTCTCGCTCGGGGGTTTATTGTTTATTTCTTCCTGGTGGAGAGCGGTTACGCCCTTGATTTCAGCCTGGAAGATTTTAGCTTTAAATGATTTTCATGGATGGCGCGGGAGCGCCACAGGGCGATTTAGCCCCGTGGCGCCGCGCCAACCATTATTAGAGAACGTGGGTAAATTTTGAAATTCAGAACCTTCTTCTTCTTCTTATTATTATTATTATTCCAACGCTCCATCCTTAAAAGCGATATTCCTCATTCGTTACTGATTGATCAAAAATAAACATGGGCTCATTAGAAAGAAGAAGGAATTACGCAACTTTCTTAGGAAGCACTTTTTTCATTTAGTTCCTTGTTATCGATTTATTGATCAAAATAAAAAATTTGAAAAATAGACAAATAAAATCTCCCAACCGCACAATAACAGCCTTTTGGCAACAATAAGGATTGTACAGAGCAGACAACCAACATCCCCTCATAGAAACTGCACAAAAAAAGCAGACCGGTTTTAATTGGTGGCAGAAACGGAACCAATTCCCAGCGCCATCTGCTTCAACCGCGCGGAAAACGGCGAAAACAACAGAGTACTTTTTTTAACTCTTGCATTACTGATGGCAAAATAAATTCAAAGTTTTATTTATTAAAAAATAACAATAAGCCTCGGTGGCGCGGGAGCGCCACGCGCTCGGTGGAGCGGGGTGCCATACTGCAATTTAACCCACGGCACCGCTCCAACTATACTTAGAGAACGTGAGTAAATTTTGTAATTCATGTTCATCATCTTATTATTTGGCGCACGGCATCGCGCCAACTATATTTAGAGAACGTAGGTAAACTTTGTCTGGAACGCAACTGCACCGCACTAACTATAATTAAACAACGTGAGTAAATTTTGTAATTAAATTCATCTTCTTCTTCTTATTATTTTTTAAAAAAAAGTATATCTCGGCAACGGAATGATTATAAACATATGTCATTGCGCAGCTAAAACTATAGTTTATTAGGCTATTTTTTAAATTTAATTCAAAAAAAGTGGTAGACTAGCCTTGAAAAATGCTCTAAGAATAGAGCAGGAAAAAGGGGCGATTTTTCCCCGCTGTATGTTTAGACAGAAAAGATGTGGGCTAGTTTGTGATGGACATTATGTGGATTATAGGAAATTTGCATTTGGTTTGAGCAGCTGCTCACTAAATAAAATTTCTACCATATGATAATGATTTGTTTATACATTGATCTAATCACACAGCATTGTTGCATGTTTTTTAGTTTGATGAAATGTCAATTTAAAAAATCATACTCACAGTAATCTTTGACAAGCGCAAAATCGCCACTTTTTCAAATTTATAGTTGTTTTTTACACATACAAATATAACCTTCTAATTGAAAGGTGGCGATTTCGCGCTTGTCAAAGATTGCTGTGAGTATGATTTTTTAAATTGACATTTCATCAAACTAAAAAACATGCAACAATGCTGTGTGATTAGATCAATGTATAAACAAATCATTATCATATGGTAGAAATTTTTATTTAGTGAGCAGCTGCTCAAACCAAATGCAAATTTCCTATAGTCCACATAATGTCCATCACAAATTAGTCCACATCTTTTCTGTCTAAACATACGGCCGGGGAAAAATCACCCCTTTTTCCTGCTCTATTCTTAGAGCATTTTTTAAGGCTAGTTAAATAAAATGAACTATGGTTATGCAATACATAAGTTTATACCGCTTTATGCGGGATTTTGGGGTTTTTTGTTGTGGGGGGTTGTTATGGGTTGGCGCGATGCCGTGCGCCTGGTGATGATGTTTTTCTCGTTTCTTTTCTGGTTTTTGCGTTGGCCTCCCTTCCGGCGCCCCGAGTATTTTAAAAAAACGAGAAATTATTTTGTTGCTCGTCAGTACCCTCGTGTCCCCCCCCCCCCTTGCATAATGTATCGCTTTTGCGGCCGCCGGGGGCCCGGTCCGCCGGGCGGCGGGCGCGGCGAACCAGAAAGAGTTGCGAACTTCTGGTGCGCGATTTTTTTAAGCCCAGTACTTTTGTGTCCAGTAGCGAGAGGAAATCCTTTTTTGAGAAAACATTTATAATAATAATAAGAAAAAGAAGAAGGTTCTGAATTTCAAAATTTACCCTCGCACACCTATGCATGGTTGGCGCTGCCCCCCCCCCCCCGGGGCGCTCCCGCGCCGTCCGTTTTAAAACGGGGGGCGGGGGGGCAACTTTTTTGAAACGGGGGGTCCCCCAAACAGGGGGAAAGAAGAGGAACCCCAGAGAAAAAAAAAAGAGAGTAACCGAATATTGGGTGTGTTCGCCGAATTCTCAAGAAGGTCCCCTATTCCCCATATCTTGCGTGTTGTAAATTCTGAACATACCAAAAATAATTTTAAGTGTTTTAAAAAAGAAGGGAAAAAAGGGACAAAAACAAGCGAAAAATAAGGTGAAAAATAGGTCTTTTTGTGGAGAAAAATGGCTTAAAATACATTGAAATAGGCTAAAAACTGCAAAAATATTCGCTCATTTTTTAAAATATTTTTCAAAAATTTTGCTTCCTTTTTCTAGGAAAGGATGATGGCGTCATCATAGGTCAAAATGGCGTCATAATTTTAGGGTATTTTTTCATTTTTTGGCGGGGGGTTACGGCAATGAAACGGGGGGGGGGCAAATCCTCCAATAAAACGGGGGGGGCATTTCCAGACCGTGCACAGGTCTGCCCTCGTGTGCCGTTCCCCAAAATTTCATATGATTCAAAGCTCCGGCAATTTGGAGCTTAGAAAACCTTAAGATAACCTAACCTAACTTTGCACCTAACGCAACACTTTAAGTTGAAATACATTGTGCTATTTATTTAACCTGTATGTTGTGTAAAACGGACCTTGTATAAAATGTATAGCGCCTTTAAATCGAGGTAAAATGCATGTAGATAGAGAATGGTGTAGATTTTTATTGGTTCATCCGACATGTTTCGACTCATGTCCATGAGCTTACTTCAAGGCTGGCTGCATTTGCTAGAACTGCGTTATTTATATTAATTTATAGCAATGTAACTTTTATCTCGTTCGCCCGCGGCGGGGCGTGGCGGTGGCCGTTGGCGGCGCGCGGGGTGGCGCTTTTTTTGTGTCTGGGCGCCCCGTGTGCGTTTTCGGTTGAGAGCTATTTATGCTTTTTGCTTTTTCCTTTTTGTTTTTTTGCTCGTCCCTCGTGTTGTGCCTTGCGATGAGTGACCAACCCCCGCATATACGATTTCGTTTCCCTTCCGTGACTTACTCCTGTATGTTTTAGATTTTTAGACTTAAAATATAAAAATACCTATTGATTTTAACTAACAAAACTATTTTTAAAAATAACAAATGCATAGGTTAGGTACTACTTTACCAGTACAATAAAATACTATGCAATAAAGAATTAGTAACAAAGAGTGGTTTTACAGAATATTTTCACAAACTTAAAGTATTTTGATTTTGCGTTAATATTTGTGTTTTAATTTTGTGGGGATTTATTCAGGTTTTTGCGCTTTTGAGAGAAGTTATGTTATACATAGCTTTGTGTTGATTTTAAAATATTATACCTATGTTGTGCTTATATAAATACATAAAAAATATATTAGCTTCTATCAAGATATATAAAAAAGCATAAAAATAACGCAGTCCTATCAAATGCCACCAGCCTTGAAATGGACATGAGCCAAAATGTGTCTGATTATCAATAAAAATCTACGCCATTCTTCATCTACATACAAAAAAATCCCAAAGGGTTAAAACTTACAAAACAAAAATAATAATTACTCTTTTTACTTATTCTCTAAATCTTGTTAAACATGAGACAAGGGTCTTTTTTTCAATTTTTTCAAGCGAAAAAAGGAAAAAAGAAAAAAAAGGCAAAAAACCAAAATTTAAGTAAAAATAAGTTTAAAAATTTCTTAACTATTAAATACAATAGGTTAAAAACTACAGAAATTTCGCGAAAATAAGATAAAGGTGGCGCATATTTTTAGTATTTATTAATTTTTGAGCGGGGAGTACTAATAAAAAACGAAAGGAGGAAGGGGCATCTCCGGACCATGCACTGGTAAGACTGATTATAAAGCTGTTTACAATAAAAAAATTAAATTTTAAAAAAAAAAGTATTAAGCAAGCAAGTTAATGTGTTTTTCTAAGTGATATAACGTTTCAAAGCAAAATTCCTGTTTTTTTAAATAATGTTTTGTCAATTTAACAAGCTAAAATTTTGTTTTTGAGATCTACAGTACGTTGTAATAAAATTTTGGTCTTGTTAGCAACATTTCTATTACCAGTACGTATAAATAAAACTGGTAAATAAATAATTGGTGTTGCATATTAGAAAGTTTTTAAAAAAAACCAAGGTCAATTAACTGCAAAAAAATTGTGCCGAAAAATTTTGGATATTTTCCTAAGGAATTAAGATTTCTAATTCGAATATTAAACTTGTTAAAGAGGAAAGGGTCCAGGAAGTAGGAAAATTCGTTTCAAATAAAACATTAATCTTTACACTTGAAAGTGGAAGTAAAGGAACTGTAAGAATTATAAATGAAAAGTAGTGAAGGCGTGGCGTCATACATTCTGTTAAAAACGTGGCAAAGGTATATTCGCCAAGACCACACTAATGGATGACTGACTGAACAGTCTTAAAAAAGAATAGACGGCGCGAGAGTTTTCACTGCCCTATTTGAGATCGCGCGTAATCTTGCCACCGAAATGTTTTCCCACTTCTGCATGTTTAACAAAGAACACTTCAATCCTTAAACAGAATTTCTAAAAATTTTATATAAGCCATTTGTTTGATCTCAAGGGCGCTTTGTTCATATCTTTTATTTTGCTTTTATACTGACAAGTTTTCTCTCCTAAAAAATCGCTGACGGATTTCCAAAATAAAAATACTGAAAAATATTTTATGATTTACTCCATAGGTGAGAACGGTCGGCGAAGCTAGGGGGGTGGTTACCCGGGGTAAATCATATTTTGAATTCTAGGAGGGGGTCCCAGGGGTCCCCTAGCTTTTTAGGGTGGGTCGACCGGAGGTGCGAAATTTTGAAATCTAGAGGGGGATCAGGTGGGTGGGGTCCGGTGTCCAAATAATTGCTAATAATAATAATAATAATTAATAATAATAATTGCAAATAATAATTCCAAATAATAATTTCCAAAGCAAAACAGTTTTAAACCATAATAATTTTAATAATTGTTCTTTTTATAGGATAATACTACATTTTATTGAATAAAAAGCGATATTTTGGTATAAAAAGGGTGTAAAAGCATGAATACATGATGAAAATTTACGTTTTTAGAAGAAAATTTAGTATAAAAAAGTACCTAAAATTTTCCCTAGGGGGGTCAGATTTCAAATTTTAGAGGGTGGTCAGGGGTAAAAAATTCGGAAATTTAGGGAGAGGGAAGGCCCTTAGATTTTCTTCTAGGGGGTTTTTCAAGACGCGAAGCGTCCGCCGGGGGTCTGGAGGGTGTCCTCCCAGCCACCGGAGGCGAAGCTTTTTGATTTAGCATTAAAAATGAGCAAAATTAGAGCTTAAAAACATCTATTTACATTGAATTCAAGGCAGTCAGGCCGGAAAAATCCCTTTTTGGCATACCCCAAGAAAGGAGGTAGGGAGAAGCAGGTTTCATAATGGAGTTACCTTAGTTTTTACCTCCCCCACTCCCCCTCCCTGGTCCTACCTCCTCTTTCTTAATTTTACCCGGGCCAACTCAAAAAGGGGGAGGCATGGCCCCCTGGCTTCCCCCCTGGCACAGGGCCTGTCTGCAAAGTTTTGTTGTTCGCAAAAACAGTGTTTTTGATTATATTTTAATTTCCAGTTCTAAATTTTATTTGGTGTAAATTATGTTTAATTAAAAGCACTTGCTTAATTAAGTAAAAAAAAATCATGCAGAATCCACAATTAAGCTGAAAAATTTTGGTAAAAATTTTATTCAAATCGTCAAACTACTCAGACGTCTTACGGGTGTTGCATAATATTAAAATTTTACAATTAAAACCAGTAAATCCAACCTTGCATTTTACTTAATCATTTTAATAAAACTTTTATTGAAACTAAAGCTACTGAAACTAAAGCAAACAACAACATTAATAGTAAACATGTTCTAAAAACCAAAACAAGAAAAAATATTTACCATCAGTTGGACAACGATTTTTGAAATTTTTAGTATAAAGTTAAAAAATTTATATTTTAGATCAAAAATTACCACAATAAATAAAAATCCCAGCTGCAATGAAGATTTTGCAATGAAAATTATTAAAAATATTGGCAGTTACGCTGTCCCAGACTTTCCGACTAAAACCTTATTTTAATGCTCGATACACTATCGCATGTTTTATCTATGCAGACCGCTGGCTAGCAGAATAAAATCCTGCTGCTTAAAGTTATTGATTTTTTCTTAAGACTAATAGTGAAATTTCAGTGTGGATGCAAACAGCGTTTGCAATTCTTTAAACAATTATGAAAATAATTGTTTATTTTAAAAGACCTTTAATAAAATCTTGTTTATCTCTTAATTGTCGATATATTCATGAAAATCATTCGTTTGATTAGATTTGATTTTGAAAATTTCAATTTCGATCACCTAATTTAATTAAATAATATAAAAATAAGCTAGATATATTTTCAGTAAAATTGTGGGCATAGGTATTTGGTGTATTCGTCAACGTATTATTTTAAGGTTAAATAGACTCAACAAAATAAAACCATACATTCTGTTACTTGCATGTACATATATGCATGCATGTAGTATTTTGGAATATTTTTTTCCGTAAAGTTGTACCTTTAAAATCGCATGATTGTAGTAACATAAATACTAAATAGTTAAGTCCAAGTTTTTTTTTTCAGAGTAATACGCGATTAAATTCTTCGTGCGAAAAAAATTGTAAAATATCTTAGTTTATTAAAAAAAAATCGTAATGTCAAGAATACATGAAAATTAATTAATAAAGAAAAGAAGAATGAGAAATGAAGAACAAATTATACTGGCTATGTGTGGATCCAACCTAAATGCATACGTATGCATATGTTTATATGCATACGTATGCATATGTTATGCATACGTATGCATGAATTCATATGCATACGTATGCATAATTTTTTTTAGTTATATGCATACGTATGCATTTTTCCGGAAAGTATATGCATACGTATGCATTTTTTTGAAACTCTTATGCATACGTATGCAATTTTTCTAACTTTTATTCATACGTATGCATATTAGGTACAAAAAAAACCATACGTATGCATATCCGTTCCGGAAACATGCATACGTATGCATATAAGTTTGCGAGAAATATGCATACGTATGCATATTTTTTAAAAAACAAAAAAAAACTTTTTTTTAATTTCCAAACTATGCATACGTATGCATATTTTGCAAGACTGTATATGCACATTTCGTATGCATTTTGCCGGAAAGTATATGCATACGTATGCATTTTTTTGTTACTTTTATGCATACGTATGCATAAAAGTTAGAAAAAAATGCATACGTATGCATAAAAGTTTCAAAAAAATGCATACGTATGCATATACTTTCCGGAAAAATGCATACGTATGCATATAACTAAAAAAAAATATGCATATGAATTTATGCATACGTATGCATAACATATGCATACGTATGCATATAAACATATGCATACGTATGCATTTAGGTTGGATCCACACATAGCCCGTATAATTTGTTCTTCATTTCTCATTCTTCTTTTCTTTATTAATTAATTTTCATGTATTCTTGGTAATGTTTAATTTACTGGTAATTGAAAAAAAAATCGTTGAATAAAGTTTTATATTTTTACAGACTGACGGCAGATACATTATTAACAAGTGGTTCATATTGGCTACTAAAGCTTTGTTAGGAAATAAAAACTAAAAAGTCGGAAATACCAATGCGAAAAGAAAATTTAGTATTATAACATCCTATCCTTTTATCGCCGACACTGCCCATAGAAAGGACGTGTTCGTAAATAAATAAATTGCTGGATGCAGTTTTTACGAAATCCAGGTCAGTTGGCCAGAAGCACACATGTCGTGTGTCATAATAAGAACTCACGCGTATAATATAATCACAGAGTCGCATGTTTGATATGAAAATTATTT
Organism: Microlaimidae sp. YZB2_3; assembly: GCA_030248175.1. Lineage (NCBI taxonomy): Eukaryota > Metazoa > Nematoda > Chromadorea > Desmodorida > Microlaimidae > Microlaimidae sp. YZB2_3. Next base: position 223 of record JASAMX010021291.1, on the reverse strand, counting down.
TAAATTCAAAAAATACAAAGTGGTTTTAATTTGTACATTTATTTAAATTATATACTAACGCTTAAAAACAGCCTTCACTTAAATAAAAGCAATGAGATTTAACAGGTTCCCACAGCTAAAATAATATTTCTAGTGTAAAATATACTAATAAAAAAACCATAATACTTAAATCAATATTTTGTTTGGTCTTGAGAGTATCTTATAATGATTTTTCGATTACCTG
>JASAMX010021289.1:0-15000 GCA_030248175.1 Microlaimidae sp. YZB2_3 | reverse complement strand
TTAAGGGCTACAACTAAACTTAATTAACAAGTACTGAGCGAAATAAACATAAGTGACCGTTCGATTTCGGACGGAACATATTATAAACAGACTGTTGTTTGTTGGTTTGCAATTCAAAAAAAAACAAAAAACAAAAAAGACCATCTTGCTTTATTTTATAATTTATTATTTTTCAGCTCAAAACCTCTCACATTTATTGCTCAAAAACAAATAGCATACGGCGAATGCACATTTTGTCCAGGCGTAGTGTTTAAATACAAAAAATATTGCACCAGTTGATGCATATGTGAGTGCAAAATAATTAGCATTTGATTAAACAAAGCTAAACTATACACGCTTTTGTGTTAGACGACATAAGTGAACTTTCTGTTTGCCAACTGAAAGACTTTTTGAGTAGTTTAGTTTGTTGATTATCAAAACCAATTAAAATATTGTTTTTTCCTTTTTTTTCCCAGTTTTCAACCCTAATTAAATTTTTTAGGATGCAATTTTGGGCCATTAATGAATAATTAGTATACTTTTGAAACTAGGAATGTTTTTTTGTTTTTATATAATATTATGGTGCAAAAATAAATGAATTTTTATTATAGTACAAAATTATAAGATTTTTGAAGCTTTTAATGCTGTTAGATGCTACTTGATGTATTAAAATTTTATTCCCTTATTTATACATGTAAGTAAAACTGTAAGCTTACATTTTTAGAATGTGGAATCCTAAAATAATACTGTTTCTTTTAAAGAATTTTTTTTTATTTTTGACGCCGAAATATTCTTAAAAGTCGATAATTTGCACAATTTGAATCTGCAGACTCTGCAGGGGCACAAGCAATTTGCAGATTTTTTATGCTCACAATGTTATACTTTAATCAGTAAAAAAATACTGTAGCCTAATCGGATTTTTATTTGAAAACATACATATATAAAAGTAAAAACATCTATAAGAATAAGCAATTTAAAATAATTAATATGCCGCCAATAAAAAACAGTAAAAACAGCGTATGTTGTTAATTTGTATAATAAATGTACACTGAAAATATAGTATAATTATGCAAAAGAAATAGTCTAGATTTTGCGTTTCAATTCGTTTTTTTTTAGAGAAACTTCTATAAACTGCAGAACGTCAATTCGTCTTATTTTCTCATGTCCTTTATACAATTTTACGAGTTCAGACAGATAATATACTTATAAGAGTTTCATGTCTGTTGTTTTTAGTTTTAGTGTTAAAAACAAACAGGTGGATAAAACCATTTTTCAAATTGTCCACTTGTTGATTTTTCAGCTTTTAGGGTCGTTATCGCTGTTATAAGCGCTAGGCCCACCCCTGCTGTCTCAATGACCCGGAAGTCTTTTCGCTGCCTCTGGGAAGAGTGAAAATATTTAGGAGACAGAAATTCTGTAGTTTCTACAAGAGAGGCGGCGAGGGCAGGGAGTACAGCAGCAAAATGTTTAAGCTCTCGTATAGCAAAAGGGTGGAGATTTGCAAAATTGCTTCCCAAAAAGGGGTATAAGCGGCAGGTGGGCTTCCTTTGTAATTAAGCCTTTTTGACAAAAACAGGCAGAAAGCAGCTAGAACTGCCTCTAGGAGGAGGAGTCAAACTGAAGTTCCGGCAGGACAAGCGATAAGGATAAGGATAAGGAGCTGAAAAAACCGCGCCACCCAGTGCGTTGTTTCATAAATGTTCCAAAACATTTGATTATTTGACAATATTTACAAAGTATGCTAAAATATAAGAAACTTATACAACCAGTTTTATGCAAATCTTTATTTTCTCAAAAGAGTTTGGAAAAAGTTTTTTCCAAATTTTACAAAGAATAAGGAGGCTTCCAAGAAAAAGGACATTAGTAACTTTTATATGAAACAATGTCAGGGATACCTTTGCTCCCGCTATGAGAACGTCAAGTTTAAAATTAAGCTGCTCTGGCACGATGTTTCCGCGTTTAGGGTGTACTTTTTGGCCTCAAAAATAGCAAAGGTCAGCCTACGATAAAATATTTTATATTAAAAATTGGAGAAATATGCAAATTTATTGTGTAAAAAATTTTGTCAGAAAATATGAATAGTGCGTGACTCAATTTGACCTTTGCATTTGTCATTGTTTCAACGTGTTCGATTTTGACTGGCAAATAAATTTTATCTATCTATCTATCTATCTATATTATCTGAAAACTTATTTTTTTAGCTTAGAATATATTTGTTTTAAATAATGTTGCAATAAAGGGGTGGGTAATTCTCTAATAAAAATAAACGGCGATTCCTGTTACGGATTACCGTCATCAAAATAGGTCCTTATTACTTAGAATCCAACATGGTTCGGATTTTTACAATATATTTATCCGCTTGGCCTTGAAATTATATATAATTTTTTAAGGCTGTAATACATAGCTGCATTTTTATTTGTTAATGGAAACTTAAATGGTTTTTAGAAACAACAAGCTTTGTGACAGCTACGCGCCACGCAGATAAAAACTATAAAACTAATAATATAATACGCACGTATTGTTTATATATATAAAAAAAAAAAAAAAAAAAAAAAAAAAAAAAAAAAAAAAAAAAAAAAAAAAAAAAAAAAAAAAAAAAAAAAAAAAAAAAAAAAAAAAAAAAAAAAAAAAAAAAAAAAAAAAAAAAAAAAAAATATATATATATATATATATATATATATATATATATATATATATATATATATATATATATATATATATATATATATATAGATATATATATATATATATATATATATATATATATATATATATATATATATATATATATATATATATATATATATATATATATATAAACAATACGTGCGTATTTCTGTTATTGGTTTTTTTATAGTTTTTCTGCGTGGCGCGTGGCTGTCGCGACCGCTTTGTTGCTTCTACAAAGCCGTTGAGTTTAGTAAAAAAATTAACAAAATAAAAATGCCACTATGTATTACAGCCTTAAAAAATTATATATAATTTAAAAAAAACCCACCAAAACAGATAAATATATTGTAAAATCCAATTTCAACCATGTTGGATTCTAAAGCGCACTGTCTCTGATAAGGACCTATTTTAATAGGGCGGTCTTACCATCGCAATTTAAAATTAACAGGAATAAGCATCACTTACCATACTTTTATTAGATTACCCACCCCTTTATTGCAACATTATTTAAAACAAAGCATATTCTAAGCTAAAAAACATAGTTTTCTAAATTTTTAGATAATATAGATAGATAGATAAAACTTATTTGCCAGTCAAAATAAACACATTAAAACAATGACAAAAAGGCGAATAAAGGTGATAATCACGCTATACATATTTTATAAAATTCAATTCTAAAGCAAATTTTTACGCAAATTGCAAAAAAATTACAGCATATTTCTCCAATTTTTTTAATATAAAATATTTTATCGTAGGCTAACCTTTGCTATTTTTGAGGCCAAAAATTGCGCCCTAAACGCGGAAGAGCAACGTGCCAGAGCAGCTTAATTTTAAACTTGACGTTCTGGTAGCGGGAGCAAAGGTTATCCTGAGCATTGTTTCATATAAAAGTTACTAATATTCCTTTTTCTTGAAAAAGCCTATTTATTCTTTGTAAAATTTACGAAAAAAAACTTTTAGAAAACTCTTTTGAGAAAATAAAGATTTGCATAAAACTGGTTGTATAAGTTTCTTATATTTTAGCATACTTTGTAAATATTGTCAAATAATCAAATGTTTTGGAACATTTATGAAACAACGCACTGGTGGCGCCTTTTTCAGCTCCTTATCCTTATCCTTATCGCTTCAATCTGCCTACCAGAAAGTTTTAGTTGACTCCTACCTGCCTAGAGGCAGTTCTAGCTGCTTTCTGCCTGTTTCCTAAAAAGTAACGCTTTAACATAGGAGGAAGGACCACCTGCCGCTTACCTGCCTTTTTTTGAAGCAATTTTGAATACCACCTTTTGCCTCCTACGAGCTTAAAACATTTTTGCTGCTGTCTACCTGCCTCCACCCCGCCTCCTACTTGTCTTCTAGACAGAATTTGCTGTCTCCTAAATGTTTTCACTCTTCCAGAGGCAGCCAAAGAGCTGTCCTTCCCGGGTCATTGAGCAGCAAGACATGACATACGCTACGCTTCTGAGCAGCAATAACAACCCTAGAAAGCTAAAAACGACAAGATATGAACAATTGAAAAAATGGTTTTATCCCCACCTGTGTTTTTAACACTAAAACTAAAACAACAGACATGAAAAACTCTTATAGGTATATTATATCTGTCTGAACTCGTAAAATTGTATAAAGGACATGATAAGACGAATTAACGTTCTGCGGTTATGAAGTTTCTCTAAAAAAAACGAATTGAAACGCAAAATCTTTTAAACTATTCTTTTTGCATAATATACTATATTTTTTAAGTGTACATTTATTATACAAATTAACAACATACGCTGTTTTTACTGTTTATTAAGCAGCGTATTATTCCAAATTTAAGTGCTTATTCTTATAATGTTTTTACTTTTATATATGTATGTTTTCAAATAAAAATCAATTCCTTAAAGCTATGTTTTTACTGATTAAAGTCTGACATTGTGACATAAAAAAATCTCAATTATGCCCTGCAGAGTCTGCAGATTCAATTGTGCAAATTCTATACAACTTTTAAGAATATTCGGCGTCAAAAATAAAAAAATTCTTTAAAGAAACAGTATTATTTTTAGGATTCCACATTCTAAATATTTTTCAGCTTACACTTACTTACATGTATAAATAAGGGAATAAAATCTTAACCATGCATTGGTAAGTCTAACAGCATTAAAAGCTTCAGAATCTACTGATTTTGTCTTATAATAAAAATTAATTTTGTTCTCTCACCAGTAATATTCATATAAAAAAACAAAAAAAACATTCGTATTTTAAAAGGTATCCTACTCACATTTATTTCATTAATCGCCAAAATTGCCATAATTTTAAAAAAATTTTAAAACGGTTAAAAACTGGGAAAAAAAGGAAAAAAAACGATATTTTTTTTAATTATAACTTTAATAATCAACAAACTAAAGTCTACTCAAAAATGTTTAGTTGGCAAACAAAGGTCACTTATGTCGTCTAACACAAAAGCGTGTTTAGTTTAGCTTTGTTTAATCAAATGCTAATTCCTTTAGTTCACATATGTTTACATCAGACTAGTCCAAATCTTTTCTGTTTAAACATACGCCCTGGACAAAATGTCCATTTTCGCCACTATATTTTTCAAACTGTTTTCAAGGCAATCAATGTTAAAAAAGGTTTAAAACTGAATAGAAATAAACTGTAAAATTATAAGAAATAAACCAAGAATCGGTCTTTATTGTTTGTTTTAGCGATAAATGACAAACAACAGTCTGTTTATAATATGTTCCGTCCAAAATCAAACGGTCACTTATGTTTATTTCGCTCACCAAAATCTTGTTTAATTAAGTTTAGTTGTAGCCCTTAACTTTGCCCTCCAATAATGTTTGTAATTGTGTTTGTAATATTGTAATTTTTCTAAAAATATTATCTAAAAGTACACAAATATTGTCAATTCTGTGTAAATGACACACTATAAAAAATGATTAAATCGGGACAGTTTCTAATAAAAGAACATTCACTAACCTACTTACCTATCATTAAAAATGCAGGAATACGATATAAAATATGTATTACCTGACTTTTAATTTTAGTAGCTTTTAACTTGATTCTTATTTACCATGAAATCATATCGTCCTTCACGTGTTTATTGAGGTTTTTACTTAACAGATAATGTTCCTTATTTCCCGGCCATGTCTACCAGGACAAATATATAACCTATATCTAATGGATTAGATTTCTTCCTCTTTGCAGCATTTGATTATAGCATTTTGTCTACATATATATATACCCAATTGATTTTTTACAAAGGAAATACCCACAACAAAACCAGCACTACAGCTTCACCTGTGCTTTGCAATTTTAAACGCGTTTCTGTTCTCATTTTTAGCTAGCAAGGCCAGCTTAGTCAAATTACCTTCACAGTAAACCTTATTTTATTAACTTATAGTTAAAAAAATCAAGTAAATGAAGCTGCAAATAGGTAATGATTTTATAATACAAATTTAAACCCACCTAAATAAGGTTGAGGTCTAAAAAATTTGTTTTCAATTGTCAATTCCTAGCTTATTTTTTTGGTTAAAGACCAAAGCAAAAAAGATTTTTTTCGTAACTCTTTTTTATATGCTGCTTTCTGGTGATAAAAGTTAGGTGAAATTCCCGCAATAAAGAAAAAAACAAAAAAAATTGATAAAAGTACAGAATTTAATACACAAATTTATAAATAAAACATTATTTAAAAAAACGGAATAACACACAGTAGTAGCAATAAATTTAATTTTAACAAGGACTTCTTATGTCCATAGTAAATGATTTTTATACAGTACAGACTCGAAAAACAAAGAAAAATTTGTGAGCATACATTTTAGATTTTATAATATTATAAGTTTTTATCATGTTCCTTACTGTGAAATTTGATGAAAATTAAAAAAATTGTGCATTTAAATTAGTGATGTTCCTATCCTGCAATCATGCTCCGAAGCTCCGGCCATTGAAAGCGCAGCGAGTTCCGCAGTTCTGGAGCTCCGGAGCTCCGCCCCATAGATGAACAGTTTGAGTATTATTTAAACTTGAAATACATATGAAACTACTCCATTTGTATTTGTTGGAATATTATTATTGATTTAAATAAGTCTTGCAAAAAATTTAGTTTACAAAAAAAACTTTAACAAAATAATCTATGCCATCAATCTTTAATTATTTATAAAAGTAGTATTAAAATAGGGAGGAGCTCTGGAGCTCGCTTCGGAGCTCTAAGGATTGCTCCGGAGCTTCTAAAAGCGGAGTTGCGCTCATGAGCTCCGGGTCTAGGAGCTCTAGGGAATATTTAGAACATTTAGAATTCGTTTATTCCAACATCGTCACCTTTGAAGATGGAGAAACGGGAATAATGTTAGTTTTTTTGTTTTATTAAAAAAATAACAGTTTTAAACCTTAATTAATAATATTTTGGTAAAAATTCACTTTAATGCAGTTTGCATTGTGTGCAAGTGTGACCAGGTTTTATTATGCATTCCTTATTGTGCCTTATGTATGGTGCATAACATTTAAAATTAAAGCCCGAAAGGGCCTTAATATTAAAACAGTAATGTACTGTATTTTGAAGCGTCGATTTTTGCCAAAAAAGAAAGGTAAGTTTAAAAACAACTTTGATAATTAGAATTATTTAACAACACATAACAAAGATGCGCCCCAAAAAGGATTAGCAAAAAAAATAATTTTTTTAAAGTAATAGCAAAAAAAGTAAAAAGCTTTAAAGCTATAACGAAAACTATTTAAAAAGTAACGAAATTTCTTAGGTTGTTTTTTTATTGCAAAATTTCGAGATGTACCGACGTTCTAATCAAAAACTGCAATTCTAACGGCTTCAATTCTAAATTTTTTTTCAATAAGCTTTTGTATATTATGTAGTTTTATGATATTTAAAAAAAGTTATTTTGGTAAAAATGAATTTTTTGTGATTTAAAAGTTTACGTTACCTGCAACCATATTTTTTGAACATATAACTAAAACAACAAATTAACACACAGTCTGATATTATCTTGCTCTTATGCATTGTTGCAATATGAAGTTAAAATATTCCTTGTCGATTAGCGCTCAAGAAGCTATTACAATCAAGATCTTACTTTAAACTAAGCTTTAATTCGTAGAGAAGAGGGTCGCAGTGTGGATTTTTCACCAGGTAAAAGTATTTACTACAAATAAAAAATAAATAATCTACAGTTTGCTGAATAATATACACAAAAGGTTTTCTACATTATACTGTTAAATATTCAACAGTTTTTACTATTGCAACGTGACGAAAAAAATTTACTGCAACCGGTGGATTAATCCACAGTTAGTTAAATAATCAACACGAAAATTTTTCACTTAGTGCTGTCAAATTTATTTGTAGGTTTTTACCCACTTACGTCAAAGTACAATATTCCTATTTATTAAGTTTTTACTCACTGACATTAAAGAAAGAGAGGAGGAGGAAGGGAAAATCGCCGAGCATCTCATCTCTGCAACGTTAGTCACAATGCCTAGAGAAACAAAGGATGATCGAATTGCCAGAATGGAAGCAGAGAATGCAGATCTGCAGCAAAAGTTGGCAGATTTAGAGAAAAAGGTTCGCCAGGTTGAAGGAAGAATGAGCTCCTGGTGTCGATACCAAATTGGTGGTTTCTTTTTGTGAAAGAGTATTTCAACGTATGCTCCCGATGGTCGACAGTTATTTTAAGCGCATGAAGGTGCGAAGAGAACATGAGACAATGCTGGTTGTATTCGGCCTTCCAAGAAGTGATTCTTATGAAAGGGAAAGAAAAAAATGTGGTCGAGTTAATAAAGACTCTGGATAGTGGCGATTCAGGCGAGGTCACTCAGCAGAATCCAGTTGAGTTTTTTTTTGTATTGGAAAAGCTGGAGGAAAACTAAGGGGGGGGGGGTCACTAAATTTGACAGAGTTTATGTAAGACCGTCACTGAATGAGGAACAGCAAGTCTGTCAAAAGGAGTTGCTTGGCAAACTTTGGGAGCTTAGAGAGCAGAACAAAAAGGTTTCACATAGGTATTCTGCTGATGGTGATCCCTTTTTGTTCGACATCACTCTCAAGGCTCTCCTAAAGTTTTCAAAATAGGATATTATGCGACCTGATCGCCATAAATTAAAACATATACCAAGTATAAATATTTTTTGTATGAATGCAAGAAGCCTTGCTAAGTCCCTAGATAAGCTTGATGTTCTAATTTCAGGAGAAAGCCTTATTTATGGCGTCATTGATATTTGCTTTATTTGTGAAACGTGGCTCATTGAAACAACTACAAATGCAATGATTATCAAAAATAAAGAAATTAATGTTTATTGAAAGGGTCGACAGCAGCGGCGAGGAGGTGGTGTAATTCTATTATTTAAAAATTTTTTTAGAGTAGTTAAATTTGAAATTAAGAAAAAGTATGATAAAATAGAACTAGTAGCGGTTGACATTTTTCTACAGAATTCATTGAAACTGAGATTCATTGGTATTTATAGGAAACCTAGTACTTGCAAAGAAATAGATAATTTAATTTTTGAGCTAATTAGGAATTTAACAGAAAACTTTGTAGGAACCATTGTTTTAACTGGAGATTTTAATCTGCCAGGGGTAGATTGATCTTCACGTAAAATAATTCAAACACACAAAATGAAAATAATTGGTTTGAGTTTTTTATTGAGCTAGGTATGTATGTATCAGCTTGTTTCACAACCCACTCGTGAGAATAATTATCTGGATCTTTTGTTCACAAATGAAAAGAAATTTTTAATAATGTCTCTGTTGCGCCCAGTTTTTAACAATCAGACCATGACACTATTTCATCTGAAATTAATCTTAAAATATTTGACAGTCCTAAGAATAAAATTCAAAATTATATACCTGATTTTTTAAAAGCAGATTATGATATGCTAAGTTTGTACTTATCTACAATCAACTGGAAGGTTTTATTTGAGGAATGTGGCACTGTAGAAAATGCTTGGCGAAAATCCAAGGATATATTGTTGTTAGGAATTAATAGGCATTTCTCTGGAAATAATTTATTTACAAATAAGAAAAAATTATACAATATCCAATACATATAAAAAAAACTACAAAATCAAAAGAAAAAACTTCGGCAAAAGTGTAATATTGATGAAAACTCAAGATTAGAGTACAAAAAAATTAGCAATGTATACAAAAATAAAGTTTGAAATTTTAACACTACTAAAGAAACAAAAATTTTAAATTCAGGGGGTTTAAACAATTTTTATAATTTTTTTAATATTAAAATTAAAACAAAACAAATTATCCCACCAAATAAAAAGAAAGATTGGACTTTTGTAACTGAAGAGTGTAAAGAAGTTGAACTGTTTGGAAATTTCTTTGTTTCCGTTTTTACTGATGATGATGACACCTTACCAAATTTTAATCCACCAAATATAGTGAAGTTGGACAACAGGGTATTGCGATGCAAAATGTCGCCGTGCATTGGTCCCCCTTTCCCCCGGCGCCCCTTCGTCTCATGCGTAATTATTAAATATTTTTCTTTCCCTCCCCTTAGCTGCACAGGCAGCTCGTCGTTCTCACGCCCAGGTGGCTCGCCTCACTTACAAACCGACTAAGTCGGCGGTGAAAAGGCGGTCGTATTTTACGCGCCGCAGGCCGCTCAAATTGCCGTTTAAGGCTCCTCATTTTGCTGGGGCGCGCAAAATGAGTAAACAGTCAGCAAGTAGCCGGTTGACCAGAGTGGGGTTTATAGCGTGTTGCAAAATACAAACACGTGGGTCTTTGTTATTAAAATTCTGCATATTTAAGTGGCGCGGTTTCGCCAAAAGTCAGTTGTTTTCTTTGACTCGCGTTCGACCAGCTCTCTCTCTAATCAGCTCAGAGAGTTTTCAGAAAAAAGTCACGATTTTTGAAGGAGGGTTCTGAAAAGGAACCCTCTATTTTCTTTATTGTTTGTTTCGCCCCCTGGGTTGTCCGGGGTTGTTTTTTGTGTCCCCTTTTTGTAAGCTGAGTCAGTCCCAGTTGCATTATAACTGGCCGACATTTTTATAGTGTTCATATTCGGCTCCTTCCCCCCATTTTTTGGAAATTGGCAATTTTAATTGGTGGAATTTCTGGCGATTCTTCGAGCCCCCCTACAGAGAAACCGCGCCAACTAGCGCAATATGCGACGTTGGTGATATTTTTATATGCAGTTTCAATTGCCGTTTATCCCCCCTAGTCACCCGGCTAACACTTACTGATTGGTGGAAAAACGATCGTAGTTCAGCCCAGGTAAAATGGCCCACCGTGGCTTAGTCGGTCCGCTTTAGTCAGAGCTAGTCAGTACTAGCTCCTTAAGATTATTTTAGACACATAGGTGTAGTTAAATTAGGGTCTTCCTTAAGTAGCAGTGGTATAGGCTTTCCCCCTTCCCCCCTTCTTTAAGCTAGGGCCCTTTTTAACTTAAGGGGTTAGTTTTGGGTTACCCACCCACTCCGTATTACCAGTCTGCCTTTGTGTAGGTTTTTTGGGTAGTTGCCGTTAAAATTGTCCCAAATTTCTAAAATAGGTATTTAAATGGCTTTAAGCCTCGTTTTTGTATTTACCCCCCTCAACGCCCGCAGCTTCGGCTAACCAAAAAGCGCCCCCATTTTTAGTTAAGTTACCACCCAGGCTAAGCACAAACAACATAGTAAATCTCTGTAAATATTTTTATAGGTTACACAATAGGCTAAGTAAAGTCCCCTTTTTAGGTGCCGTCCCAAATTAGGCCTACCCACCTTTTCTGTGTTTTGTGTACTGGCCCGGTTATACCTGTGTTTGGCCGCCAATAAACTTAAATACCGTAAACACGTGTTTGGCAGTCTTAAACAAGAGCTCAGTCGGCTAACCCCCTACTTAGCTCTCGTCAATAAATAGTACTAATTATTAACTTAATAGCAGATCCGACTGAGTTTACCTTTACCTGGCTGGCGCCAAAGACCGAACTTTGCAGGGACAAGCAAAAGCCCGATAGGGTGTAAGTGACAGGCTTTCCTAACTCTTCTCTCCTAATCTTTCCTAGGCGGACAAATGTGCGCCGTAGCTGATCCCCTACTGTTTTTAGGCGTTACATTTCTGGAGCCGATAACGGGGCTTCGAGATTAAAAGCCTGAAAACCGGTAGGGATCACCCGTCTAGGAAAGAAAACGGACAGAGAGTTGAGTCCGTCGTTTTTATTTTTATCGTATATAACTTCTATTTAATTTTTTTTCTATAAACGTGGTGTTTATTCTGACAGGTAGTGTACCTAGGAAGTAGGTCCCGGCTTGAGTTTCTTAGGTTTATCCCCCAGAAGTTTGTGCACTACCCTCCATTGGTTTAGACAAAGTTATAATTGTTCTTTGAACAATTGTAACTATGGCTGAATTCTCCGGGGATAAACGTCAGAAATTAGATGTCGAGGCCCCCGCTATGCAGGTGAAGGGACAACCTAGGCGAGATTCAAGGGTCGGAGCGCTGAATAGCGAAGCTGATCTGGTTTCTCAAGCAAGAAAAGAATGTAGGGTGCCTGCAACTAAGCGATACGAGTGGGTTTCGGTCACTTCTGATTCATTAGAAAGGACAGGGGACGAAGATCCGGAGGCGACTCTGGGTTCTCAAACCCTGAGAAATCGCTTGTATCGACGCCGACGAACGGCTGAATTAAAACGTCAGGAAAGATTGTGTAAGACAGATCTAGAATCTGAAAGGGAATCATCCGAATCAGCGCAGGATTTGGACCCCCAGAGGATTCCTCCCCCCCACATTTATCACCCCCACATTAAGCACCGAGAACATTTTGAGCGAACTCAGTGGGCGGAGGGGAGCTTCCCACAAGGTCAAAACGGTAATTTTCTGCAAAAAGGTGAAGGCGAACTGGGGACGTCTACTTTACTCCCTGGTTTACCCGAACCACCGGCACCTACGGTTAATGTGCCAAAATTTTCACAAACACCGGTCTCGTTAACCTCCCGAGACCTAGACCTTTGGAAGCGGAACCAACCCAGCTGAGTCGACTCATTGCACAAACAGTTTCAAAAGCACCAACCCAGAAAATTAACACAGCCGTGGCCAAAAATTTGAATGTTTCAGAGCTTCAGACTTCAACAGCTTTAGAGTCAATGCAGAAAAAGCTGGATTCCCTGACGGACTATGTAAAGATGCTGATGATGGAAAAGACAGTCACCGCCAATTTACCTTCAAAAACAACTGTGGAAAAGGAGGGTTCCCCCCGGGACAGGTCCAAAGGGAAAGGCTCCCCCCATCCCCCAAGGGGGCGTAAAAAAACTGTAAAAAATTCTAGCTCTAGTAAAAGTTCATCTGGGTCAGAGTCGTCCGATTCTACCGATTCAACCATGAAGCCAATAAGACGACGACGACAGCATTGTTGTAGCAACTCAACATCAAGTAGAGGCTTCAAGGTACATCGAGAGGTTCGGCCGCCTCGTATCAAAACAGCTTTAAAAACGCCTTTTCAAGTAGGTATATTTAAGGGAGAGGACAGATCCAAACCCTTTAGTATGTGGTTAGATAAATTTAATAGAATGTGCTTATCTTCTGGTGTTTCAGTCAGGGACCGTGCGGGTGTACTCCCCGGTTACCTTGAAGGAGCAGCCGCAACAGCTTACAAGTCCATTCCCCTGTATATCCGGAATGACTACACACAAGTGGTGCGAGCCCTTACACAAGAGTTGGAAAGGATGGTTGGATCTACCACAGATATCCTATATAGACGGACGCAAAGACAAAACGAAAGCGTAACCGATTATGCTGGGCAAATTGAATTATTAACTGAAGCTTCTAGGTTAGAGACAACAGCAGATATGCCCCCAGGATCAATTGAGCAGCTAAGGACAAGACTGTTTTGGACAGGACTTCTACCACAGATAAAGCAAAAGTTTGGACTCCGGGAAAGGCACAAGTCATTCACTAAAGCGGTCCGGTTAGCTATGCAGGCAGAAACGCTTCTGCAGGAAGGTAAAAAGGGCGAGACGGCGCTGGCGGTCTGCGACCCGAACCCAAAACCCGAGGTAGGAGAAGACCGTTGGCAGTCTCGAGAGCAGGACAAAAATTTTATTTTTAATTGTTCGAATGGCTCCCCTGAGAGGAGGGACCTAGCCCAACCTGGTTCCCGGGAAGAGGGTAGTTGACCCCCTCAAAATCCCATGTCCCGCGCATCGGGACGCGCCAATGCGCAAGACCCGGAGCGGTGGAAAGCCTGTGGATCACCAATTTGCAATTACTGTAAGAGGGCAGGGCATTTTGCGCGTGATTGTCCAGACAAAAATGGCAATAATAACCCCTCACGTCCCACAGGTCATAATCAGCAAGGCAATTTTCAGCGTAATAATAATTATCAAAATAATAATAATAACAGGCGTTTTAATAATAATACTGGTCATCGCAATAATAACAATGGTAAAAATGGCAACCAAAATTTTGTGCAACAAAATCAAAACGGTGGTAATAATCAACCCCATATGCCAGCGCTGATAGATCAGTGGAATGGCCCCGCTCCGAGTCAAGGTGGTGGACCCCCCCAAAACGAACAATCGCGGGCTTCGGCCAATTTTTTAAATTCTAATATTAATAAACGCGTATGTGCGACTGCGGTATGTAATGTTGGTGTGGCGCCGTCCCCAAGGATGAATGTTGACGCACCCCTTGGTATCCGGAATCTCATTCCCCAGAGATTTCACAAGTGGAGGCGGACAACAGGATTCCCCCCTCTAAGGTAGTCGTTAAGGACTTACATTCTCAGTTGTCTTCTGGGAGTATCAGCAAAGTACAAACCGGAGGATTTGGTAAAAGGGGAAGTACAGCCTTCGGGGCGTCCTTCGCTCTCACAAAAGCGCCAGGGCAGCCTAGGATGTTTGAGTCAGGCGACTTATTGTGTAGGTTACCCCAAGTAACCCCTTTGTTCACAGGAACAAGGGGAATGTACAACGATAAACCTGGTGTACATCTTATAGCAAGAGTCGTTTCAGATTGTACCCTATCAACGTCGCTAAAGAATTTAAATATGGCGGATTCAGCTAAAAAGGCGCCGGTGAAGCCTCGTGGTAGGGGCAGAGTTTGTAAACTTTCCCAGGGTGGACCAGGGTTGGCACGAGACACAGACACTGAGTCGGTGGAAATGGTACCCACTGAACAAGCTGAGACCTTACGCGAAAGTTTATCTAGTCAGACATTGGTTGAGGAGGATTCCCCCTCGGGCACAGAGACCGAGACGTCCCAGAGATCGCAGAGTCAGGAAAGTTTCAAGAGCGTTCCCACCCACTTTTCTCACACTTCCACCGAAGACCTATCCCTGACCTTAGGGCCAATGTTCAGAGAGGAAGAAGGATCTCAAGATGAAGAAACAACAGTTGAAGAGGATCCTCCCCCCCTAAGAGTAGAACAGGGATTCCCAAACGTCAAAA
>JASAMX010021288.1:0-10514 GCA_030248175.1 Microlaimidae sp. YZB2_3 | reverse complement strand
TTGGTTCAGTTCGTGTATTGCTCACAGAAGCTTCAGGGTATTTGGAGCTGCTGGGCACTCTATAAGTTTCAGCTTCAGATTATAAGTCAAAAGAGATTATGTAAATTATTCTATACGTAACTTTGGTCGATTAAAAATGCCCATCTCCAAGTTCCTCTGGCTGCAAACAAAAATCTTAAAAGATTTCTTACCAAGAATATGTTTTAGCGGGTTCCTCTTCGATCTTGTAGACATCTTGCCTGGCAGCTGCTGTGTCGTGATTGAAACAGTAGGAATATATCACCCCCATCTCGCATCCGAAAGAACTTCTTACACCAAGACGAACGTTGCGTCTTAGCCGACCCGTACAGTCCGGTTTGCGAACGCAAAACCGTCGTCACCGTTTTATAACAGCGGCCCGTTAGGGGAAATTGAGTGTGCAATGTTTTACCGCGGTCATTCACCCGCGTCGCTTTCTAAGAGAAAATTGCGTTTGCAATGTTTTCCCCGGGACGTTTCTAAAAAATTCTCAATTTTTTCTCGAAAACTACCGGTCGGATGTAAATTATTCGAGAACTATACCATGAAGTTTCCGACTAATAATAACCTTATTTTATTTAACTGTAAGTCCAAATGTAATTAGGCGCTTTATAATTATAACTTATTTTAATAAAAAAGAGAATTTTTTTAATTGAAAGCGAGATACTCTATTGATTAAGCGAGAAAATCATTCGACAGCACAAGGGAACAAGTTGGGGACCGCGATCAACGTCTGTCATGGAAGTGGATCGCCATGGCAACACGCTTAACAGAGCCTCGTTATCTTGGCAGAATAGGTCAAAATCGTCATAAAATACTTGTAACTGCGACTGGTTTTATTATTTAACACATAAATGTTATAAACGTTTTGAATCAAAGTCACGTTAATTTTATACTTATTGTGACTTATTTTGTCATGGTAAGGACGATATGGTGGGAGGAATGAGGCTGGAGCCGCTGGACTGATATAATACGCATGCCAAAATTGGAAAGGGGATTGAGACAGAACACGGTTCGGAAACATGACGAATTATAGCGGGGTTTAATTCTTGTATTTTAATTTTTATATTTAGCTTTGTAGAATGCAATAAAAATATAAAAAATAGAATATATTTTTTGTTCTGAAATGTCTAAAGGATACAAAGTAAAAGTCTGTTTTTAAATAATTCGGAGGCGTACTTTTTTGTTTTATTTTTATTTTTCACTTAAGGACATAAAAAAGAAATAAAAGAAATTAAAATAAAAAAATAAATAACCAGAAATGATATTCTAAAATTAAAGTTTTTCTGGTTTTTTTTTGACACTTTTGGCAGCAAGAAAAATATTTGCATATGCAATGCTTTAAGTCTTAAAAAAATATTTTAAATGTACATAACTTTCAACAATTCTATTGTACAATAAAAACGTTTCGAAAAATAAAATAGTATTAGGAAAATAATATTTTTATAAAAATACGAGACTGAAATTTTAGATGCAATTTATTGTTAAAAAAATCTAATTTGAAAGTAAACTGCCGTTCATAATGTGAAAAAAAAACATTTTAAGCTGATTTAATTATTGTCACAAATAATTTATGAATTTTATAAAGAATCAATTAAAAATCATGGATTTTTTCCCGAATTGTAAATTTATTTTCTAAAATAAACTGCATATTTTACGGAAAAAAATTAAAAATAGCACGCAAATAACACTGCAGACAGTACAATTGAATATAAACAGTACAAAAATGTTCAAAAAAACTATAAATCATGTTATCAACACAGATACCAAAAGCTAGAAATATGCAAAAGTAGAAACTATGCTAAAAATATTTTTTAAAAGATATTTTTTATGTATTACCAATGCACATTTGTTAATTAATTTGTATTTTTCAAACATATTAAAAACAGTTCAAAAATAAAATAAGAAAATCGCTATTGGTTGAATAAACACGAAAAAACCTTTATTATTAAAATAATCGCGAATGCCCCTGTATTAAAGCTAACATAAGCGCAAATTTAGCTGCTTACACATGCGTTGAAAAATATACTCCCACTACACATGTGTCAATTTTTAATGAATTTATTATACTTACCAGAAAGGAAAATCAGCGCTGAAATCATACAAACCAGAAGACGAATTGCATTAATTCGGCACCGGTTAAATTATTTGAATCGTATATTTTTAATTTTTTAAAATGTTTTTACTTTGAATTAAAGTATATATTAAGGAGTGTTAATTACTATGCAGTTTTGCATAGTACAGTTTTGCATAGTACAGTTTTGCATAGTACAGTACAGTTTTGCAAAGTTTTGCACTGAAATGTCTAAAAAACATAGAGAATCGGATATAATATGCATAATTTTTACAAACAAAATGCGCTATATGCTGGGTTTTTCTGTTTTTTTAAGCTTAATGCTAATCTCAAAAACAAATGATTAAATTTAAAGTGTGTTACAATCACGATTGTCAAACCCTCCTATCTTAACCATATGGGCACGGGGGTTTGGGTTGCGGGGGGTTTAACCCCCAAATTCTGGGAAGGGTGGTTTAACCTCCCCCCCCACTCAGAAATGGGGGGGGGAGAAAAGTTTAACCAATTTTGGAAAAACGAAGAAAAAAATATCTTTAAAACCACTTCTAACTGCCTCAAAACTTAAGTTTTGAGGTGAAAATGAATGTTTTAAACAATAAAAAGCTCAAAAATGCAATAAAAAGGTCTTTTTGACCTAAAATTAGCGTTTTTTACCTATTTTTTTCTTTGAAATCAAAAAACGATATGGGTAAAATGCACTCCAGAAAAAAACGATATGAGTATTATGCGTTTCTCGGATTTTAACCTCCCCCTAATTTGGGATTTAACCCCCCACTCCGGACCAACTTGCCCATGTATGATCTTAACGAGTTATTCCGTGTTAAAGATGATAAACACATAATTATGACGCTATTGAATCATAAGCGTTGGGAAAAACGATTTTCTAATGAACGGGTCCATCCAAAGGCCACGCCCCTTTTTAAGCTTCCGCCATTTTGATTCCCATGTTGCAAAATATACAGCAGCAAATCACCAAAACAAGGTTATGAAACTCAGGCGTAGTTTAACTTTAGGTTACAAGCAGCCAGAAATTCTCCTGCAGTCAGAAATTTATATATTCATGAGTAACTGATATATTTTCGGTCAGAGCTCTATTTCGCTTTTTAAAATTTTTTTTCAAATTACAATAAACATAGACTATGGTAGACACTTAAAGTGCAATGCGGTTCGTTGCTTAATATAAAAACAAAAAAAGGAACACTGTTATAAATTGTCTGCAACTAACTACGACTTAAAGCTGGTTCATACTTATGACAAAACGTCCTTTGGACTTTTTCCTTTGGACGAAGTATGAATGCCACTTAGAATTTGTCCTTTGGACAAAATCCAATAGGAAAAGTCCAAAGGACAAAAAGTATGAACACGTTGTCCTTTGGATTTTGTCCTTTGGATTTTGTACTTTGTTTTTACTCTGTATTTGTCCTTTGGACTAAGTCCAAAAGACTTTTGTCTTTTGGACTTTGTCCAAAGGACGTTTTGTTTTAAGTATGAACCAGCCTTTAAATATTGGAAATGAAAAATGTTGTAGTCTTCTTTCCGAAAAGCCCAAATTTTAAATTTAAAATAAAGTAATCATATCAGTTATGAGCATCGGGAGTTATTTTTTCCGGGCAAGTAGGAATTGGATTTGTGAAAGCGACCATTCAAATAACATATTTATGTCTATTTATCTCGATTATGATTGGAGTACAACTTTCAATTTAGAATATAGCGTCATTACTCTGACACAAAGAGTCACAATCATTATAAAATCAAAGAGACTCTGACTCATTTTGTTTATAATGTTTGTGTGTTAAAATATAAAAAGAGTCACAGTTATGAGTATTTTATGACGCTTCTGACTCATTGTATAAGAGTAACGACGATAGTGTTTATTACATTTGACGTATAGCAAATTCCAAATCCTAGGGTCGAGAACAAAGCTTTTTGAAAATAATTTAGTAACCTCAGAATGCCCTTATACACAAGTATTGAGGTTAAACCATGCATATGTAAAGGGTAAAATCAAAGATAGATAAAAATCTTATTGATAGGTCTAATTTAGCAACAATATAGCCCAGGAAACACTAATTTTATGATTTTCAAAATTAAAGAAGGGCCGAGTTTATCAAGCGGTAGCTTTATGGCGAGTTAAATACAGCTCAGCTGTTCAGTGAAAAATAATAAGATTACTTGTTATTATTTATGAAATTAAATTAAAGCAAGAAAGTCATCAAAAACACGTAGTGATAAACTGAAATTTTCTGTTCTTAAATGTTTCGGTTATTATGAGGAAACTAAAGCTTTTTGATGATTATGAAACAATATTGTTAAAGTAATTCTCTGCTTTTTTCTTTAAGCAACGTTATTTTCCTCTTATGTCAATCAATATTCAAAGTTAAATTCATAGTTTTAGAGCAAGTTTCTTGTTAATGACTATCGAGTTCCTGGAAATGACAAATCTGGTTTTTTTTGTATTTTTAATGAACAGATTGATCTGAAAAAAATTTTTATGATAGAATAAAAGGCATTTTTCAAGAGCAAACCGCTAAATTAAAAATAATGCTATATTATAGTGAAGGTTGATTTTAAGGTTTTTCTCAGGCTGCTTAGAAAAACTAAGGGTTTGAATACTAAAAAACCACTATATGTGTCGGTACTCACAAACCGGCGTCTCACGCAGCTCACGCCCGGCGTGTATATACAATCTTCATGGCAATGAAGCGAGAGTTTTTTAGTATCTTTTTAAAAACATAAATAAAACTACTTATACGGCTAAAAAACTAAATATATACTAGTGTTGTAAAAAGTATTGATTTTGAATTATTTTAAGTAAAAGTAAAAGTAAATTGAAAAATTTTAATTTAAGTAAAGTAAGAGTAAAAGTAATTTGTGATTTTTTAATTTAAGTAAAGTAAAATTAAATTTAATTGTCAATATTTTATTTAAGTAATGTATTAGTAAAAGTAAGTCCTATTTTTTTAAGTAAAAAGTAAAGAGTAAAAGTATAATAAAAGTAATTTTGAACCGGAGCAAAATACCGGTTTTTGGAGCTCCAGAGCTCCGTTCTAAGGTTTTTTTGCTAATTTTATGCATAATTATCATTTTAATAAGTTTTTTAGTCAAAATAAATGGATTTTAGCGTGTTAGCGGCATAAAAAATTGTCTTTTGCCATTTACTTTACAACAAGCCCATAGGAAATCAACCCATTGAAATTACTTAAGCTTTACTTAAATTAATTTAAGTATTTGCAGTGGAAAATCCGAGTAAGAGTAAAAGTAAAAGTATTTGAAATTTCAAAAGTCGAGTAAGAGTAAAAGTAAAAGTATTTGAAATTTTAAAAGTCGAGTAAAAGTAAAAGTAAAAGTAATCCAAAATCCGTTACTTTTATTACTTTAAGTAAAAGTAAAAGTAACTTTTTACAACACTAATATATACATAAAAAATTGTTGATGATTCAGAAATTACTTGTAAAATGGGATAACTTTGATAGTTATTTCCGTTTATTTTAACTCAAAGAGGCGTTCAACACAACCAAAAAAGCTTGCACGTCCATAGTCATAAGAAGTTTATGACGCGCCGGGCGTTAAACGCTGGTTTCTTAAATACGGTCGATGGTCCATGCAAAATAGCAGCCTAAAGAATATCTGTAAATCTTTTTTATTTGTAAAATTGTGCAGTCGACTTGCTTTATTCATGAATTTAATATGAAAATGGAAAACAAATGATATGTTTGGTGTAATTTGGATGAGCCTGGGTTTGGTGGTGTATTTTGCATGAACCTGAGATTGGTGGTGTATTTTGCATGAGCCTGGGTTTGGTGATGTAATTTGCATGATCCTGGGTTTAGTAGTGTAATTTGCATGAGCCTCGGTTTGGTGGTGTAAATTGTATAAGCCTGGGTTTGGTGGTGTAATTTGCATGAACCTGGGTTCGGTGGTGTAATGTGCATGAACCTGGGTTTGGTGGTGTAATTTACATGAATGGTGTATATTGTATCAGCCTGGGTTTGGTGGTGTAATTTACATGAGTGGTGTATATTGTATCAGCCTGGGTTTGGTGGTGTAATTTGCATGAGCCTGGGTTTGGTGGTGTAATTTACATGAGCCTGGGTTCGGTAGTGTAATTTAATTTACACGAGGCTGGGTTTGATGGTGTAATTTGCATGAACCTGGGTTTGGTGGTGTAATTTACATAAGCTTGGGTTGCGCATTTGATAGGTCGTTCAGTTTTATGAATAGTACGTGCAACACTTTCTTGCGAGGTTTTACAGCCATAAATAGTTAAGCAGAGTAAACAGATCAGAACGCAATTTTCAAACTTCAAACTCACTCATTTTAATTAAAAAAAAGCGTATTAACAAAGATGCGCACACATCCCATCGATTCCGCTCCGTGGACATTTAAAAGTAAAATAGTTTGTTGCAACTATAATAAAATAAAATACACTTAATGAATCTATAATCCGTTTGTGTCTCCAGTTTATTTAGTATAATTTTTATTTGAATATTACATTTTAACTAGATGAACATATTTCAGATTAATCTAGCTGACCACGATTATTGCAGTATTGAATCGAATATTTAACAACAAAAAGATTCAAAATTTTTTACTAAAGCGGATTAATAACAAAGATTAAAAACTGTAATTTAATAATTTTTTATTAAATTACTTAATTTGGAATCTAAATGCAAATTTTTTAAGAGCTAAAATTGGTTAATTTTTGTATATTTTCTGAAAAGATGGAATTAAAAAAAAAAAAATGCGTTTTTATTTGTTTAAAAAAACGTCATTACCGAACAATTTTAATTGGTCCCCTCAGGTCTGCATTCTAATTTTTAGCGTGAGCCAGATTAGTGTTGTAAAAAGTATTGAATTTGAATTATTTTAAGTAAAAGTAAAAGTAATTCGAAAAATTTTAATTTAAGTAAGGTAAGAGTAAAAGTAATTTGTGATTTTTTAATTTAAGTAAAGTAAAAGTAAAAGTAATTGTCAAAATTTTATTTAAGTAAAGTAAAAGTAAAAAAAAGAAAAAGACCAATTTTTTTAAGTAAAAGTAAGAGTAAAAGTATAATAAAAGTAATTTTGAAACGAAGAAAAACACCGGTTATTGGAGCTCCATAGCTGCGTTCTAAAGATTTTTGCTTATTTTATGTATAAATTGTCATTTTAATAACATTTTTAGTCAAAATAAATGGTTTTAGCGTATTAGCGGCTTAAAAAATTATCTTCAGCCATTCACTTTACAAAAAGCTCATACGGAATCTACCCATTAAAATTACTTAAATTTTACTTAAATTAATTTAAGTATTTGCCGTGGAAAATCCGAGTAAGAGTAAAAGTAAAAGTATTTGAAATTTCAAAAGTCGAGTAAGAGTAAAAGTAAAAGTAATTGAAATTTCAAAAGTCGAGTAAAAGTAAAAGTAAAAGTAATCCAAAATCCAATACTTTTATTACTTTAAGTAAAAGTAAAAGTAACTTTTTACAACACTAAGCCAGATATAATTTAACCATAGTGTGTTTGTAAAGATTTTTCAACGTTTCTTTGTACAGAAAAGGTCCTAAATTACATTTCGCCACGTAAACTATAACACAGTAAAAAAATAAATATATTATAATATATTTATTTTATAATATAATATAATAATTATTATTGAAAATTTCTCTTGCATGACTTCTCCATAATAGAAAATTTCTCTGTAAAAAATAAAGGGACTGGTGGATGACCAAATCCTCGTTACTACGGCAAAATGAGCCACAATTCGTATAAAATATATTCGACTGTGACTCATTTCAAACTTGAAACAGGACCATTTTAACTACAGAATGAGTCACACTCACGTGTATTTTATAATGACTGTGGCTTATTTTGCCATAGTAACGACGAAATTTAATTGTTATAATTTTTAAAATGTCGCCACGAATTTCAGTTAGTGTTACCATAAGTGTATTTTTGTGTTTTTTTTTTAAATTATGAATTAATTACACCTCGTAAAACTGTGTGGGGACCAATTAAAATTCTGCGATTTAGTTTTTGTTTTAAACGAATTAAATTGTAAATCCCGCCTTTTCACATGGTATACAAAAATCACTAAAATTTAGCCGTTAAAAAATAGCATTTCTGTTTCAAATAGATTAATTTGATAAATAAACGTTAAAACTAAGTACAATAACAATACGCATTTAATATAAAACGGTCATTGATAACCACAAAAAAATGTGAAAATTTTTATATTTTTTTTGTTGTTTGCACACCATAAAGTCATATTTTTAGTTAAAAAAAACATCTAATTCAGTAAATTCAATTTTGCTGCGTGTATAACTTTACATTTAGCTATATAAAATAAATAATTTTTAAGAAAACGCTTTATTTTCACTAAGCTGGACAGTTTGTCAAAGAAATTCAACCTCTTTGCTTTTACGGAATAATCTGAATCGAAGAATTGGCTAACTGAGATTTGGCCGAATAAAATATTTTGGACGAAACAGGCTTTAATAAATTATAGGTTTTCTTTATAATTATGAAATAAATCAATACGATCAATCTTTTAGTATACCAAAAATTGCGCTATATGTTTGTTTGTTTTTTTAGATTATATTAACAATTTTAAATAATTTAATATGCGTTTATTAAGACTATTATGTAAATTTGTTCAACTTTTTCAGAATTTTTAATTAAAAGCTTATAAAAGATCTTTTAGTTAAGTTCGTAGTTAAGCTTTTTTGATTTTCAACGCATCTCAAAGCAAGAGTATAAATCGCTCTTCGCTAGCATAAGGAAAGACTTGATTAATAGAAATAGAGGGAAGGGTTGTGAATTTGAAGAAAAACGTTTAAAGAATATTCGAACCCGCAAATGTCAACATTAGTGCTGTCACGCGTCCTCCTTTGCGATTCTCGCGCCAAAAATCAGAAGGGGTTAACATAAAAATGATTAAAAAGTCAAAAAAGAATAATAATAAACAAAAAAACATTAACATTATGCATAATATGCATATATAAAAACGGAGATAGCTATAACTCCGACGGCTCCCGCATCCCAGAAATATTTCCAGAATTTATTCTTCTCTTCCAGGGATATCATGTGTTTTTGCAATTCTTGCTCTTCCGCCTCCGACAGATGTTGCCGATTGTCTTGGGTCATCCCGAGAAATCGATAAATAATTTTCCAGCAACCGCTCAACTCCGGTTTAGGTGGAGGTGTCGCTAAAAATGTATGAATTTTAGAGACAAATACATAAAACCGTTTGGATTATGTTGCTCTGATGTAGAACGTGCCCCAAATGGGCCACGTTCTAAGTAAAGCACACTGTAATTAGGACCATGTAGCTCTAATTAGTGCACGCCTTGACTAATGTTTGGTTAAAGACTGCACTAATGTTAGTGTTTGGCTTATCGGTTTTCAGTCAAAAAAATTCCGCCTTTTTAACAAAACTTTGTAATTTTTTTATTTATTTTTTAAAAATTAAACGTTCGTAAATTTTGACTTCTCTTAACTTATTTTATTAAATACAAGCGTCGTGGTGAATGTACCGAGTAAAATTGTGCGGTTATCACCTATTTTAGTGACTGATAAAATGAAATTTTTTGCAAAATACTAAATTTTTACAAAATATTTAAAATTTAGACAGCTTGAACATTTTTAAAACAAGATTTTTTGACTGTACTAACTGGTTTAACTAAATAACACGAGACACAAAAGTTTAATTTATTGTTGTTAACAGTGATTGTTATGCTGGATTCTTGGTGCCTATATTCAAGTTTTAGAAGTTTTAAATGCAAAAAAAATGTTATTTAGTAAAAAATACGTTTTTTAAAGTTTCTTTCACAATTTTACTCGGAACAATTTTTTTTCTTTTAAATAAATAAACTAGCCTTGAAAAATGCTCTAAGAATAGAGCAGGAAAAAGGGGCGATTTTTTCCCAGGCGTATGTTTAGACAGAAAATGTGACTAGGCATAAGATGGACATTATGTGGACTATAGGAAAGTTGCATTTGGTTTGGCCAGCTGCTCACTAAATAAAAATTTCTACGATATGATAATGATTTGTTTTTATACATTTGATACTAATCACACAGCACTGTTGCATTTTTTTTAGTTTGATGAAATGTCAATTGAAAAAATCATACTCACAGCAATCTGTGACATGCACGAAATCGCCATAATTAGAAGGTTATATTCGTATTTGTAAGAAACAACTATAAATTTGAAAAAGTGGCGATTTTGCGCTTGTCAAAGACTACTGTGACTATAATTTTTTCAATTGACATTTCATCAGACTAAAAAATGCAACAATGCTTCGTGATTAGTTCAATGTATAAACGAATCATTATCACTATCGTAGAAATTTTTATTTAGTGATGAGCTGGCAAAACCGAATGCAACTTTCCTATAGACCAATCCGTATGTAGTTACTCGTTCGCGTTCCTATTGCTCCATAA
>JASAMX010021287.1:0-13866 GCA_030248175.1 Microlaimidae sp. YZB2_3 | reverse complement strand
TATGTCACTAATTTGTTTGTATACGTTTTAACCAAAATTTTGTTTACCATTAAATGTTTGTAAGAAATCTAAAAAATTAAAATTTACCTTTTCTGTATTTGTGGTAAAATTTGAAATTTCTAGTTTTTGTGCACTTAAAATTTCTTGTTTTGGTGGTAAGTAATGCATTTAAAATTTAGCTGAGTTTAAATTAAGGTGTGTCTTGAAACTACCGAATTACTAAACTTTTGATTAATTTTAAAATGTAGGTATTCTAGTCAATCTAAGACAAAGCCAAAAGCTTAAATTAAAAATTTTGTTCAAAATCAACCAGTAATAAACAAATAGGCATATTTTTCCAAAAAACGGCTACACTGGACACTTAAAAAACCATTCTCTGGAAAAAAACCACTTCCGAAAAAAAAAACGACTTTCAAAATAAAAATCACTCTCTAAAAAGACAGTTTTGTAGACATTTAAAAAAATTATACTCTCCCATTGTTTAACACAATTCTTGTGTTTTCCGTTTGAACCAAAAATAAGTTTAGACAAACTAAAATAGTTATTTAACTTATTTTAAAATATTGGTTTTTATAATTCAAAACCTTTGATTGCTTATAAAACAATTCACAGACGAAATAAAAAACTACACCGCAGTCGAATTTTTAAAAGAAATGTCCTATTAATTTATTACTGTTCAAAACAAAACAAAATTAAAAAAATAAGGTTTTCGCTACCTAAGGTTGTTTTCTGCAAAGTTTTATTAAAATTCATTTAGTATTAACTACATAATTTTTGTATATAAAATGCCCATTCTCTTGCAATAATTTTAGTTTATAATTTTAATTTTATTTTTTTTAAAGTTTTTTCTTAAATTTGTAATTCCTTTTAAAATCTGTAGTTGTGCGCAATGCTTCTTAAATAGTCCCAGTGTGTTCGGTTTTCATAATCTTGGACGATCCTTTCGTGAAGTTCTCATCATCATAATCAAGGTTTTATGGATCATAAAAAACCAAACAGAATAGTTTTTTAACATAAATAAAGCTAATATACATAAGTTTTAAATCGCTCATTTAATGGTTGGAGCTGCGGAGATATCTTCGTCTTAAATGGCCGGAGCTCCAGAGCATAATATTGGAGGTTCGGAACATATACATATATTTATGTATATAAAAGTGTGTTCTTTCGTATTTTTTTACAACAACCGATGATCGAAATGAACGAAAAAGCCAAAATTCAAAAGCCTTCTTTTTAAACATACGCTAATTATTTATTACACACGTTTTACGTAATAAATAACCTCTGGGGATTAAGAAAACAAAAGCTAAACTTTAGGCGAGTAAATCGATTTTTATTAATTATGCAAATATTTTGCACAAAAAGACTGCACGCAGGAAAATGATACAAGTTGATGAATGTATTTTCCGCCAGGACTAAAACGAAGCGGGACTCAAACGAAGCGGGACTAAAATTTAAAACGAATTTTTTTTTTTTTTTTTGGGACGGGGGGGGTTAAAAGGGGTTTTTTTTTTTTTTTATATTTTTTTTTTTTTTTTTTTTTTTTTTTTTTTTTTTTTTTTTTTTTTTTTTTTTTTTTTTTTTTTTTTTTTTTTTTTTTTTTTTTTTTTTTTTTTTTTTTTTTTTTTTTTTTTTTTTTTTTTTTTTTTTTTTTATTTTTTTTCTTTTTTTTTTTTTATTTTTTTTTTTTTTTTTTTTTTTTTTTTTTTTTTTTTTTTTTTTTTTTTTTTTTTTTTTTTTTTTTTTTTTTTTTTTTTTTTTAAATATTTTTTTTTTTTTTTTTTTTTTTTATTTTTTTAATTTTTTTTTTTTTTTTATTTTTAATTTTTTATATTTTTTTTTTATTTTTTTTATATTTATTTTTTAATTTTTTTTATTATATATTTTAATTATTTTTTTTTTTTTTTTTTTTTTTTTTTTTTTATATAATTTTTTTATTTTTATTCAAGATTGGATAAAAGGTTTTAACGAATTCCCATTAATCTTTTTGAAGTGGGTGGTAAAAAAAAATATGTGTCTTTTAATTCCCACTGGTCTGTTGGACGAGCGACTTCAAACTGATTTGATTTTTGGTGCGCCCCGTGTTCCGGAACCTCCCTCTTGTGCTGCCGCCCTCTGCCGGCCCGTCGTGTGTAGCGTTGAGGCGAGGCGTCTGCGCCGAAAAAAAAAGAGTGAACAAAAAAGAAGCACCAAAAGCCGAGCCGGCCGGGCGAAGAACGCCGCAGCCCAACCAAAATAGCAAAGAAAGCAAGGGAAAAAAAAAAAGACCGCAGCAAGGAATTACAAATTTAAGAAAAAACTTTTAAAAAAATAAAATTAAAATTATAAACTAAAATTATTGCAAGAGAATGGGCATTTTATATACAAAAATTATGTAGTTAATACTAAATGAATTTTAATAAAACTTTGCAGAAAACAACCTTAGGTAGCGAAAACCTTATTTTTTTAATTTTGTTTTGTTTTGAACAGTAATAAATTAATAGGACATTTCTTTTAAAAATTCGACTGCGGTGTAGTTTTTTATTTCGTCTGTGAATTGTTTTATAAGCAATCAAAGGTTTTGAATTATAAAAACCAATATTTTAAAATAAGTTAAATAACTATTTTAGTTTGTCTAAACTTATTTTTGGTTCAAACGGAAAACACAAGAATTGTGTTAAACAATGGGAGAGTATAATTTTTTTTAAATGTCTACAAAACTGTCTTTTTAGAGAGTGATTTTTATTTTGAAAGTCTTTTTTTTTCGGAAGTGGTTTTTTTCCAGAGAATGGTTTTTTAAGTGTCCAGTGTAGCCGTTTTTTGGAAAAATATGCCTATTTGTTTATTACTGGTTGATTTTGAACAAAATTTTTAATTTAAGCTTTTGGTTTTGTCTTAGATTGACTAGAATACCTACATTTTAAAATTAATCAAAATGTTTAGTAATTCAGTAGTTCCAAGACACACCTTAATTTAAAATCATGCGAAATTTTAAATGCATTATTTACCACCAAAACAAGAAATTTTAAGTGCACAAAAACTAAAAATTTCAAATTTTACCACAAATACAGAAAAGGTGAATTTTAATTTTTAAGATTTCTTACAAACATTTAATTGTAAAGCAAAATTTTGGTTAAAACGTATACAAACAAATTAGTGACATAAAAGCAAATTAAATGAAAAAAATTTTATTATAGGCAAATAAAATCTAGCTGACTGCGATATTTACAGTATTGATTTGACTATTTAACAACAAAAACATTCAAAATTTTTCACTAAAGCGGATTAATAACAAAGATTGTAACCAGTATTTTAATAATTATTTATCAAACCACTTAATTTGGAATTTAAATGCAAATTTTTTAAGGGCTAAAGTTGGTTGATTTATGTATATTTTGTGAAAAGGTGGAATTAAAAAAAAATTCTGCGTTCTTATTTGTTTAAAAAAAAACACGTCATTACCGCACAATTTTAATTGGTCCTCTCATGTCTGCATTCTAATTTTCAGCGTCAGCCAGATATAATTCAACCATAACGTTTTTATGTTTTATATTATAGTTTCTGAATGTATTGTTTTCTTTTGTGTATTTGGATGCGATAATAATAAAAATGTAGCAGATATAAAATAAAGGAATTTCCTAATATTAATATAAAACTTTCCGAAAAAATAAAATATAAAAGTATTTCCGAATTTATTGTTTGGTTTTTAAAGGAGTAATACCACAAATCAAATTCCTGTAACGCCCGGATCATACAACTCTGTTACTGAACCGATATAATTAAAATTTATAAATGTTGTTGAATTGGTCTGGAGAAACCAAAATATTTAATTTGAGGTAGATTAAGATTAAAAGAGTAGTTTTGTATTAAAAGAGTAGTCCATTCAGGGCATTATAGAAATTTGGTTTGCGACAGTCCTCATTTAATTAAAATAAACTAAACGGGCCAAAAAACTAAAAATAGTTTTGACGTCTACATTAAGATTAAGGTTTTGTATTAAAAGAGTAGTCCATTCAGGGCGTTATAGAAATTTGATTTGTGACAGTGTTCTTTTAATTACAGTAAACTAAACGGGTTAAAAAACTAAAAATAGTTTAAATAAATAAAAAAATCCTAAAATTCTTAAATCAATGCAAAATGAATCAAATAAGCTTGGAAAATTGTAGTACAAAGGTCTTTGTATAAAATCAAATATTGCGGAAAAATGACTTGAGCGGATTTTTCACTGAAATAAAGCTCGCAGCGTTTTTTTCCGGGACTGAAACGAAGCAACGTAGCAGGAACTAGTTTATGAACGCATTTTCCGCCAGGACTAAAACGAAGCGGGACTCAAACGAAGCGGGACTAAAACGAAGCGGGACTAAAACGAAGCGGGACTAAAACGAAGCGGGACTAAAACGAAGCGGGACTGAAACGAAGCTCGCAGTGATTTTTTCCGGGACTAAAACGAAGCGGGACTAAAACGAAGCGGACCCCTGTACGGAGCATTATCCGAGCATAGCTCGGACTGTTGGCTATCAGCTTAAAATAATAAAAAAAGTGTATATGACCATCTCAACAGTTAGTACAGTGAAAAACATTTGTCCAAAAAACAAAACTTTTTTTATTAAGAGATAAAATACAAAATTTCGTTGAGCATGCTGTTAGCACAAGGCTTTCGGAATACGATCTGAAAACTTAAGCAAAATTGGTTCCCTAAAAAACAACTAGCGCATACAATGGGATTTTATTCGAGTGTCTTGTATTTGAGAACATTTGCCAAAATTTATATTATAAAGTTGTAAAAATTTTTCGTTAATGATTGAAATATGTTTTATGTTACAGACATTTTCACAATGATATTTCATAAGCTTTAAAACTCTTAACATAGCAAACCCACCTTTTTTCCTAGCGTTTAAAGCATATTGTAACTTTTCAAGAGAGTTATCAATTTTTGTCGTATCACGTGGCAAATGCGAAGAAACTGATTGGTTCTAAGTTAATGCTTCTATTCTTATATTCCGGCGGGATAGCTCTGAGTTCCTTTTCTCCAGTCGCTGATGGCGTAAATGTATCCATCTCCGGCTCTGTGTATCGCCGTCACAACAGCTGGTATATTTTTAAGTGTCATGGTTTGACCGTTCCCTTCCAAACCGTTGATCAACAACTAGAAACATTCATATAAGTTTGCTAAAACAATCTTTCTAGTTTTAAAAGGTTTTAAAGGTACTGTGTACTAATTCGTGGTATAGTTTTTTTGCATTTTTTTTTTCAATATCAATCGATGTATCAGCATCAAATCACACTGGGAAAAAATCGTCCTAAAAACTAATTATTAATTAAAAACTAATTTCCGACAGTTAACGACGAATTATTGCTAGAATATCGCTTGATTAAAATTAATGTTTTTATATACGCTTATTATCAAACTAAAACAATTTAGCTGGTCGGAAAATTAATAAAATTTAATTGAAACCACGGGACCAAGCCCTGTAACAATAATTTTAACATATTTTAATGCATTTTTTATTCATTGATTCATTCATATGTTAATATACTATATTGCATAGAAATATTAATAAAGGCTTCCAATTCAAATCAATTTAAAATACCTGTGGAAAACGAGGTTCGTACCAGGTGTCGTTCGGAAAAAGCTGATTGTGAATGCGTGGGTTATCAACTGCGGTTTTAACGGAGTCGTTGAAAATCAATACTCGTATGGCAGTCAACGCTGTGGCGGAGATTATTCGCGATCCACCAGCTGCGCCTGTCACCAGTTTGACCTAATAAAGTATATTTGATGGACAAAAATTTTAACTTAAAACTTTACAATTGAAAATTGTTCATTTAAAATATTAAAATAGTCTATAGCATATAACTGTAATAACAATCTTTTTAATGTTAATACCATATTATCCAGCTTACAATGAAATTTTAATTCTCGTTAGTGGCAAATAGTTTTTATCAAAGAGATACATAGTGGTACGGGGTTTTTAGAACTTGGAGCCACGAGCAATGGGAAATTGGAGCCTTTCAGAAAAAATTGGTTTGGGCTACAATTTAGGTTTCGCTTAGGCTTAGGTACACGTTTTAGCGATTTTTATTTTTGGCTCCAAGTTCCCAACTTACGGCTCCAAGTTTCCAAATTACGGCTCCAAGTTCCCTATTTTTGGCTCCAAGTTCCAGTTCCAAGTTCCCTAGGCTCCATCAACCCTAAATCTACATAGTTTGTGATCATAATATTTGGTTTGACTTTTAAACGAAGGAAATCAGTTGTGCACGGTTTGTTTGAAAAGTTTTTCAGAACATAGTAAAAATTTTGTCGAAAAAAAAACAAATTTTGTTTTATTTTATATCAGTCGGGCCTTAAGGGTAACAAGTTTTTCTTGTTATCCCCAAGATTAAAATATTTGGCTTCGGTATTTAAAATTTTTTTTTCAACGTGCGGAAATGAATGTTGAAATATATCCAGATGATCCTTATATTGAATTTACTATAAATATTACGCGGGCACAAATTTTGACTTTTGTAAGTCATTTGAACAGGGCACTTTTTTAAATTTTTTTTTTCAAATAAAATGAATTAAACTCAAATTAAATAAAAAAGCTGAAATAACATAATAATTAAGACATGACAATAACGGAAAAGTGATTTACTAAAAATCATTTTTTGTAAAAATATGCTCTTTGGTTAGTTTTTTTAATTTTTTTTATTATAGCAATAAAACATTTCGAAACATACTATGAAGGTGGGCATTTTTAAAACAAGAACAATTCGCTCAAATGAAAATTTTCTTTAAGACCTTACAGTACTAATGATATACTTTCGTGCGTGATTCTTAATGATAATTAAAACCTTTATACCTCTCCATTTTTGTCGTAAAAAACTATCGGACTCATACTGGACATCGGCCTTTTTCCCGGTTTGATAAAATTGGCGGGGCTGGGTGGGTAGCCGAAATAGTTCGGTACACCCGGGGTTGCAAAATCATCCATCTCATCGTTCCAAATAATTCCATATTTCGCTGAGCGACGCTTGGAGCCGAAACTAATATTCAACAAAAAAACACAAAAACACATTTACTTACCATACAGACTAGTTCTGAGTAAGCATCTTTTACTGTACGAGAGGGGTTACAAAAAGAAAAAAATTTTAAAAAATCGTAGTTTTCTTAGTTTCATTATTTTAAACGTATACTTAATCAAAATTGCTAAAAGATGTTATGTTTCACTATGTTAAAGTGCTTTAATATATCGGTTTGTGCCAAATAAATTTTGGTTTTTTGAATAAACATCACAATAGTTAAAAATCATCACTAAAAATAGTATTTTCGTGAACAATGATTTTAAGTTAGCAAAAAAAGTTGAAATTTGTGCTTGGAAGCTAATTTCAAACCTACATAGATTTTTAAAGTTCTGGTTGTGTAAAATTATTCAAAATTTAAAAATTAAGTATAAAAAGTCCAGTCCAAACTTTTATATAGAAGCATTTTTTGTGATTAAAACATAAAAAAGTGGCAAACAAGCGCGCCAGCAGCGCCGCAACTACGAAGCGGCAAAAAACTAAAAATCCCTAAAAAATGCTTTTCCTTTTGTAATATTAAGAAGTATTCAAGAAATTTTAAAGCAAAGCGGTCGAGATTTTAAACCAATAAATACTTAAAATATTTGAAACCGTAAAATGTACTCGTCCCTCGCTGTTTCCTCCTACAAATTAATTTTCCTCCTACAACTCGTCTTCGGAAAACTCGTCTTTTAAACATCTCGTCTTCGGAAAACTCGTCTTTTGGATGCGATTTTGTAAACGCACTTTTCAAAAGACAAGTTTCTCCTATTTTTTGACTAAAACAATGCATTAAAAATCTTTTTTTACCTAAGCCTAAGCAAAAGCCAAAAATCAAGCAAAATTTTTATCACGATAAATTTTTATTAAATGATTTATTCAAAAAACTGAGAACCTAAGCAAAACCTAAAAATTAAGCAAAACTTTATCATGGTAAATTCGTATTTAATGATGCTTTTTGAACTCAAGAGTAAAACTTATGTTTTTCCTAAGCCTACCTAAGCAAAACCCAAAAACCAAAGAAAATTTTATCATTGGGGTGGAAACTCGCATTTTTTAAAGTACGTTTACAAAATCGCATCCAAAAGACGAGTTTTCCGAAGACGAGATGTTTAAAAGACGAGTTGTCCGAAGACCAGATGTAGAAGACAAGATGTTGAAAGACGAGATGTAGAAGACGAAATTTCCGGACACCGTCATTGTACCCTCTTCCTACACTAAAAAACCCTTATTCAAAACTAAAGGTAAACCCAACGTGACTGCAACAGTTGCTCGCTGGATTAAAAAATGCCCCTCATTAAGTAACCACTCAAATCACGAGAATCTGACGTCACTTTATTAGCCAATTAGATTCGATGAAATACCACATCAAATTAAATCTAATTGCCTGATAAAGTGATGTAAGATTCTCGTGATTTGAGTGGTTACTTAATGTGAGGCATTTTTTAATCCAACGACCAACTGTTGCAGCCACGTTGGGTTTACCTTTAGTCTATATTTTTTGTTAAATCTTAGTTTTATTTTGTCAATCATTTGCTGAAGTTGTGACGCAGTGACAGTACGCTTGTCTAGCGTTGAAAGATCGATTCACGGCGGAGACAATCTTCGTAAAAATATGTTGTTTGATATTGTGGTGTCATATTAATATTGTTGTAACAGTAAATGCGTAGTGTTTGGTTATACTTCTATGCGTGGTTTTTGATTATGCTATTTGAGTTGACTGTTCGGTTTTGCATATCCGATTTTAAAACGAAACAAATAACCTTTAAAACTTTGTATAGTAAATAGAATATTACAGAAATTTAGAGTTGGTTGTTTAGAAAAATTACTATAAATTACTATATAATAAAAAAAACTTACTATAAATTAATTGTGCTTGTTATGGACACGGCGTTACCATCTTGGTCTAGTACAGAAAGGTGTGCAGTTCCGTGGTCATACCCTGTAACATCAATCGTTTTTAAAATTTTGTTGGAAGCACAACATTAACATTTAGAATAACAAAAATGAAATAAAATGAAATAAAAAATCAAACACAAAATGATTTATTAGTGTTATAATAATTATAATGGGTCGCGCACAGTTGATTTGTCGTTCAGTATGCTGCAAAATACGTTTAGTGTTTTTTGCGTGGTTTTCAACCGAAGAATAAAAATGATTGAAGCGTTGTGAACGCACTTTTTAGATCTCAATCTCGCTTACGTGAGATTTAAGGATTAAGGAACTTGAATTCGTTGCAATGTTCTATAACTTTGCAACTGTTATTATTTCAAAGTTTTATTATTAATTTAGGACGCAAATATTTTTTTTTTGCGAAAAGAAAAAAACGGGCAATTTCGAGTATTAAATAGGCTTCATTTTAAAATTTGGCCATAATGCATTTACCTGATGGTCCTCCTAAATAGTAAGAATCCTGATGAACACCCGATGTTATACGACTACGAGCCCAATTAGTAAACTCTGAACTTGTTATATTGTTTGCTAACTAAACATACATACATTCAGTTATTATTATCATTATTGATAATTATTATATTGTAAACAATTATAATAATTTTTCAATTAATGACAAACTAAATATTTAGATTATAAAGTGTTGTAGTAATAAAATTCAAACATATTTTAACCAGATTTTTAGTTTTCCAATTATTTCGGGTTTATAAAAATGCAGTAAAATGTTCGCTTTCAGTAAGATAATGTACTGTACTAAACAAAAACATTACAGGCCAATATTTGATTAAGATTAAATAGACAGATTTATCAGAATTTAAAATAAATGTGTTTTTTTAAACTGGGAATTTATCTTTTCTGGCAAATAAAACGTTGTTTTTTATTGAAATGGCCATTTGTTTATTATGTTCATCTTCCTACCTTTCAATATTATTCTCCGGAGCTCCGCCTATTTTAAACGGTGAGAACTTACGATTTCCGCACTATAAACGATCGATTTTAAATTTATTTAAGTTTGTAATATGTTTTAACGTATTCTATCCGCAATTTAGGACTACTATTTAAAACAAATTTAGTGTACAAATAATTTTGTCAAAATAATTCATGGAACGTATTTTTTATTATTCATAAAATTAGTACAAAAAAGAGCGGAGCTCGAAGAACGGAAAACATCAAATTTTAAAAAAAATCAGGCGATTAGAAAACATAAATTTTTTATCGCCTGAACCACTTAATCATAACTTTAGTGTACTCTATTTTTTTCTTTAGAAATAAATCTGTAGATATTTTTATATTGCTCTATTTTTTAATAAAAACATTCTATTTACAAACTGTCGAAAATAGCGTTATTGTGCCTCGCAATAATTAATATTTTATTACAATAATTACTAAAAAGTAATATTAAATTGATAAGTCAGACCTCTAACGAACTGTTTACATAGTCCATGTCACCCATTTCTGTCCTCTTAGCGTATGCAAATTTCATGGACTCTATCACCTTTTGAAATGCATCTACATAGCTTTTTGTGTTGCTGAAATTTTGTTTTGGGTTGAATGGAAACCCTAAATGTATGTATTACGATTAGAATATAAAAACGTGAAATTAACATTTATCCTTAAAAATCAGTTTAAAACTAAAAATATTTTTAATAAAAAGCTTTTTAATTGAATAAACTAATTAAAATCACTATTCCTTGATTAAGAATCATTCTTTTAAATAAAATTTGAAATGCTTATTTTCATTGTTTTCGAGACTCCTTTAATGCCAATGTTACTGATAACTTTATGAGCTTTAAAATAAGCCTTTCTTTTTGAATTTATATGAAAAAAATTATCTTAAAATATAAAAAATGTGAAAAATATTCATTATGTAAAATAAGCTTTTTTTTAATTCAATATGTACATTTTTGTGGAGAGGCCCTGCTCGCTCTAGAGAAATGTCTCGTAAAAATTAGAGTCGATCCATCCGACAAAAATATTTTGGACTTGTAGCTTGGAACCGAAAGTAAAAATCGCTAAAACCTATATCTAAGACTACGTTTACGCCAGAACCCAAACTACTTTTTTATTTGGAATTTTAAGTTCTCATTTTTTGCAGCTTCAAGTTGCGAAGTTTTTCAACAACTTTAAGTCCAAGCTTTAAATTTTAAAGCTGTAAAAACCCTACAGCAGCAAATACCTACAGCAAAAAACTTCATTTTAGCCGAATACAATACAAAAAGTAAAATATTTTACAATTGAACATTTAAATCCGAAACGCGTCCTGTGATAAACGCCGTTATTAAGATGTAGGGTAACTGACTTAATTTCGGCCACCTTTTTTTTTTTTAATAAGATTTTTCTGGCTTTTTCAATCAAGCCAAAATTTGACCAAAAAATCAAACAATGGCTATATTTGTTATTCCAGTGCAAAATTTGAATATTTGTGTTACACTTAAAAATCAGTGAAGGTTTAAACTTTTTTTTAAAGTGGCCGAAGTTAAGGCGCGTGCCATTTATTTCGGCCACCTACAAAATTTTTGCCATAACTATTGCTTAAACGAACAATAAAAATTTCTAAAGGTTGCAAATTTACCCTTAGGTATTGTTCTTGGTACATATAACTTAATTTTTCCCGTTTGCGAACTTTAATAGTTATTAGCAAGACTTTAAATAATTATGTCAAAACCTTAAAAAAACAAGTTTTAATAATTTCTATTTTTTGTTCAATTTTTATTTTTGGCTTAAAGAACGTCAAAACAAAGTCAAACAAGCAAAAAAAATCTTTATAAATACGGTAGTACAATGATATTTAAAACAGCAAAAAACGGCAGGTTCTTTCACCTAAATTTTCAGGTGGCCGAAATTAACGGAATCTTAAAATGCGCAGTTAGTTAAACGCATTGCAAAATGATTTTGAAGAAAATATCAAAACATGAAAATTAACAACTTTGAGCTCTAAATGGAAGATATTTTAAGGTTATATAATGCTTCGTTCTAAATTTGATGCAGTTTAAACACAAAGCAAAAATTAGGAAAATCACAAAAAATTCACTTTTTGTATAAAAATTTTGATAATGTTGAATAAAAAAAATAAAAAACTTTTGCAAAAACTCTTTATTCAACATTAATGCAGTTACTTTTGTGCTAGTTTTTTTGTGTTTTAAAAATAAACCAATTTTCTAACACCCTAAATTGGTGGCCGAAATTAAGGCGTGGCCGAAATTAAGTCAGTTACCCTACTTAATAATAATTGAAGTAAATAATTTTGCTTTCAAATTCAAAACTTATTTACCTCAAAACTGCAAATAACGCGAAGTGTACAACAGCGCGCTAACGCTAAAGAATTGATACAATCTAGTTAGGCGATTACGCGTTTTGACCGCTAAATATAAGGCGTGAATAGGTGCAAACGCATTTTGAAGCCTTAAATCTTTACTTAGGTGAGATTGGGTTCAAATGATTTGTTAAATAACAAAGTTTTAGTTTATAGCTGGTAACACAATATAATATGATTTATAGTTCTAATTACATTAGGTTTTACCTCCGTAGATATTAAAAATGGCCAGTGTTACTGCAGAGGAAGAGGGAGGCGGTGGGCCACAGGCCGATAGGCCATTGTGCAGCGTGGTCACTATTGGCTTCCTGTCTTTTGCAACATAGTTGAAGAAATCATCCTTTGTGATAAAACCTCCTCAAACGATGTAATTTATTAAATTATTAAAAAATTTAAAAAAATAATGATTCTAAATTAAAATAAATTAATTTCTGATGTCCGAAATTTAGAGATAAAAAACTATATGTATTATATGATAATTTGAAGCAAAAACAAGAAATGTACATTTATAAACTATTCGGTTAAAATTCAAAAACATTTCAAGAATTAAACAAAGTACCAAAACCAAGGCTTAAATGTTTAAGCAAGACTTCTAACTAGAAAATACAAAAAGTTTTTTTAGGAAAAATTTTCTTTAATTTTCTGTTATACTGATTACGAACAAATATCAGTGAAAGTAAAATATAGCGCTGTCATTTACTAAACTCACTGACCATTTTGTTGTATTTCATTTCCCATGTCGGCTGCCATTTGCCCTTTATAAAACAACTGAATGGGATCTGAAGCGTTTGCTAATGATTTTAGGGTTGCTGCTAATATCGGTCGCTTGATAATTTCACCTTCAACAAATAGTTTTCCTGTTGCATTGTTAATGAAAATGCTAAAAAATATTAATATACGCAAAAATAATCCATTTCAATTGCGGTAATTAAAAAAAATTACAATTTTTAAATTTAGAGTTATATCGGCGCACACACCGCATACTTACAATTAAAATCAAGTGCATGTATTGTTGGCTCCAAAAGTTCGAACGCTCCAGTAAGCGAGTAAATTGAAATGATTAAAGCTTGTGCGTGTTTAAATATACGGTAGCGTTTATTCAAATTTCAATGCCAATGCGAAAAAGAAACCTCGTCGAAGTATTACGCATCATCTATATAGGTATGATTTAATAGTAAAAAAATCTCGTGAGCTAAAATTTTTATGTGAGTAGCTCAACGTTTAGATTAATCACATTACTTTATAAATTGTAGCTTTTAATATTGTGACACATTGTGTCCCTTCCGTGAAAACTCAAAATGCTAGCGTTAATAAAAGGCTATTATCTTTCCCCTTTTTTGTCCGGCCTATGGTGTAATAGATAGTACACCAGGGTTGATTTTGGAGGTTACGGGTTCAATTCCTGTATCTGCAAATTTTTCAATAAATTTAACTGTCTTAATTTTTGAGCGTCTGGTTATTTCCACTTCTACTTTAAGTCGTCACATATTTGGTGTCCGATACACACCTCCGGGTATGTATACCAGTGTACCGCCCGTACTTCGGTAGTTAGATGGGCTTGTTGGGGTTGGTGGAGGTGTGCG